>JAMKCH010068867.1:0-47289 GCA_023653785.1 Ophioderma brevispina
AAGACAAGGCCACATGTGCAATATAAATGAGTTCCGGTTTATCGTCTGGAAATTAGGGGCAAATCATTGTTTTCGAAATGCGTCAAAATCGCTCAAAAAGTAGTATGATGTTTCCGCGACATTGCTTCCACAGCATACACATTGCAAATCATTTTGATGTTTATATCTGCTCTAGAAGGACCAATTTACATATATTAAACACAAACAATACCATTTTGTACATTCTTGTATTTTTTGTGGGGGGCAGTCGTATTTGCCATAGGTTTGTACAGCAATGGCGCGCAGTCGTTCGATGATGGAATCGCTTCTTTTCAGCACATAAAGGGTTAATTATTTTTTCTGATTATGTAATTAATTTTGTTTCATGCATATGAACATACATAAGCAGAAAAATATTCTGGCAACAGGGTTTGCTCATTTTTATTTTTAAAATCACACTCCCGTTGGTGAAGGGGGGGGGGGTCCTAGGGACCCAAGCTAATTATCTCATTAACGGGCAAGAAATTTTAGTATTTTTTAATGGAAAGAAGCGCATCGATAAGTTACACAATTACAAAAAATTAGAGTTCGAAAATATTTTTCACGAGTGAGAAATCGCCGAAAAACAAATCTTGGGTACTATGGAACCCCCCTTAGGCACTTAAGTGTTAAAAACATAAGATCGGTAATAATTGGAATTTCTGTTCTATTAAGGAATGGTCTCAAAACTCAACCGCCGGTTGAGCCGCGTGTTTCATTATTACTCGACAGCAACCGGCGGGTGAGTTTGGAAGCTGTGCCTAATAGAAAGGGGGCATACAATGTGAACTTATTGATCTGATAATCTTAATCCAATAGGTTGCTGAATCTATGAGCTATTGTCATTCAAGTGAAGATCAACGTAATATTGGTTTTACTCACACAAGGTGAATAGGCTAATCAAAATATTTATTGACTAGGTGCTCGCAATCAATAGCTACCTTCCTTTTAAAACGTGCAACCTCTGAGAAGATAAAGCTACTATAATTTCGTCATTTAACCAAATGAGCCTAACTGGTACATACCATATTGAAAACAAATCCTGTAACATGATAAGTCGTCGGGGGTGTTTCCATAAGGTGACACCCTTCTTTCTGACACCCGTATGAATTCGGAAACCTTAACGGAATAAACCACATAAACTGTGTGGTTTATTTCGTTAAGGTGACACCCTTCTTTCTGACACCCGTATGAATTCGGAAACCTTAACGGAATAAACCACGTAAACTGTGTGGTTTATTTCGTTAAGGTTTTCGAATTCATAAGGGTGTCAGAAAGAAGGGTGTCACCTTATGGAAACACCCAGTCGTCGGTTTCAGTCATCTTCATACATTTTGTAAAACAAAAATCCAATTTAGGTAATGAACATACAATGACGAAAGGGACTTGTCCGAGCTAACCCGTCAAAAGGTTAAATTAGCATGTTGAAGTTTAGGCGTAGGTAATTGCACACAATCATAATTGAATTATGAATTGAAATGGAAACCCGGTGTCATGAAATAGAGTTTCACTGTGACTAAGTGTCATACCTACTTTTGTTCGCCATTTGTTTCAGCAATATACCATATAGCCTCGCCTTCAAGGTCACGGTTTATTCCGTATATGTTGACGTATTGGGAGGCTCTCAGTTTCATCAAACCGGTAATGGAAATTGGAAATGCTGTGATGAATTGGGTTGCAACCGTGTTGGAGTTAACGTGAACGATGAAAAAAGAGAATCCAGAATTCAAGATGGTTTACATAAGCTGCGATTTTATATATCAGATAACCCTTAAAAACTGGAAGTCCGAGTTTTTACACAGATGTAATGCTCATCTTTAAAGCTTTCAAACGTATTTCCATCTGAAAGGGTTATACTTAGAATGTTTTCTGTGGTATATACAAAAAGGATGAAATTTCAACTTCGGTATTTGCTCCAATACAGAATTTAGCCTATGTTTGATATTGAGGCTTATTATATTCGACGAAACGAAACAGGCTCAGTGCACCCATTGATTACATGCTTTATTCCGTCATACATGTAGTATAAAATGTATGATAACGGAATAAAACATGTAATCCAATGGGTGCACTTAGCTTGTTTCGTTTCGTCGAATATCATAAGCCTGAGTGCCTGACGTTGAAACTTCTAAGATATTTCTGTAGCCAATACCGAGTAAGAAATATATTGAGGGTCTAAGTTTCATGATATCGTCGTGGGTTCTGCATAGTGTCGAATCAGCATAAATGCTAGTTCTGAGAAAACGGCGTTTGAAAGTTTGTGTTACTTATGAATGCGTGTAATTAAATGAAATAAAAGGAAATGGCTATTTTAAGTGGTGTATGTTAAAGACATGAATAGTTACTAACTGACGAACGTATTAAAATACCAAGAAACAACTGTTTTCTTATTCAAAATGGCCACTGAATGTGGTTCGATTGTTTGTCAAACCCCAAATGTTTGATTCGCTGTGCTTTAAGGAGTCGATTACGTATTCGACTGCATGAAACCCGTTGATTTCTAATGTTGGTATGGTGAGATTACTATAGCCACGGGTTTTTACTACTTTAAAATGATGATGCCGATGATGCCACGATGATAAGAATAACGATGACGGTGATGATGGTGTCAATAACGATGAAATAAGGAAACATCGAGCTTGACGACGACAATGATGCTACTGATCGATGATGATGATGATGATGATGATGATGATGATGATGATGATGATGATGATGATAATGATGATGATGAAGACGACGACGACGATGACGATGTCTAATGATGATGAAGACGAAGACGATGACGATGTCTATTGCATTGTGTTTATGTTACAAACCATGCAAATTTGTATACAAACGACTTTCAGAAGCGGTTAAAGTGGGAAACATTCACTGTTGCATTATCGTTTGTTGTAAAATATAGCGCAGACCTGACCCGTACAAACGAATTTCAGAAATTACCCCCCTCGTACAAATTTGTCCTCCTCAAATTATATCGTTAATTAGTCGCCAATAATGTTTTAACCGTCATTTTTGCAGAAAAAAACATAAATTTCAAGAGTAATAAAGTTAGAAGAAACACCAACATTGTAGTGCTGTTATATAAATGAATAAATATTATGCAGTTTGTAAACACCCTAAATGAGTGGCTAGACTGTAAAAAATTGAGCTCAGAAAATATTTCAAATGCACTGGAATGTTTCATAAACTCAAAAGATTTTGGAGATAAAAGTGCTATTTTTCCTCGTTTCTTCTGATAGTCTCATTACATGATATAGTTTTCCTATCTTTTAAAGTAATGTACAACACCGTCTTAAAATGTATACCCAACTTTAAACGAATTAACATTAAATGGGTACGATACTCATAAAATCTAACATAATCTAAACAATTTAGAGGGCACAAACGCTTATACAAACAGAACCTTCCAAAGAATATATCAATTTGTTCCTGAAAGGCGATTTTTTAATGATGGTATATATAGTAATTATTTATTTGCAGAATAAATCAAAAGTTACATCAAAAGAAAATCAAACTTCGCAAGATGTTGACAAGTCATTTTTGTAAAACGGGTTACTAAAGGGTGGGGTTTAAACCCCTGAGAATTCAGTATAAAGCATAGATGATTTCGATGTTGTATACCCGTTTATACATTTGTTCCACCGTTTTCTACTGCTATCCAAACATAATCTAGTATGGCGTCACAATTACGTCAAGTTCACACAGTTGCAAAAGTTGATATCATCTTTCCACAACACACATCAGAGTATAAAATGAAACCATAGAAATTTTGCAATAAAAAAGGTAGGACGATTGGCTTTTTTCCTGCGGGTTTTGGCCCAAATGATATGGAAAAGGACGATGTTTTTATCACAGATATTTTAGCGCATACATCCAATATTTAAACAAATAACTAATAACTAAAGGGTAATGCTATCATTTATAGCCGAATAATGTCCTCGAGGTCGGCAAAACTAATAATGGCGCCATTATTTTTTTATTTTATATCCCCCCGAGGATACATTATGAGCCCATAGATATTACAAAATTTTCAATTCTATTAACCATTTAACTAAATACTTGATTTTGTTTTGTTGTTTGTATACGGTGCCCAATTAATATCCTTATTTATTGTATTTTTTGTATCTGATTAATGAAAATAATATAGAAAATGCATTAGCGGCTCATTTTATTGCAGAATAATGGGCATAAACGACCATCAGATGCTGCAATTTTCAAAATGTTAAGTATAGTTTGGTCATCTTAAGTTGAAGTGACGTCACTGCGACTTTATGTTGCGCACCCATGAAATCGCGCGCGCTATGCCTGGAATCAGAGCAGAATACGCACGCGAATAAGGCTTCACGATTCGAGACGCCTATATGGGGAATGCAAAGACGCATATGACGTCCACCTTCACTTTAGCTGAGCCAAGTAATAGGAGGTAGTAGACCACTACCATCAATCCGCTTCTCGCTAACCCCGTGGAGGTGCTACCTTCAGCAATTTGTTTTCGCCAAAATTAGCAGAAGGAGGATGTGAAATAATTATATGGAAGACTTAACGAAGTTTTAACTGTTTTTTGCGCACCGATGGAAAGTTTACCGGGGTGGTACTCTCCCCTTTGGTAATACGAGGGTTAATGTCACTATCCCTCCCCAAAAAGGATATTTGGGTGTATTTGTACAAATGTTAAAACTAAATAACTTGGATAATTCTTTTCACGACGCACAGACCGAAGGTTTCAATAAGTACAAACAACATATTATTCATGTAAATTCATAAAATTACAAATTGAAATAAACATGACCAATCCTCAATGCAGTATGCAAGGTAAATTTACATTCACTCGATTGCCTTAAATCTGATAGACCGTTATCGAATTTTGATCACTGATTAGCAATCTTTGTTTCCAAGCGAATACGTATTCGTTCACAATTTTATCTGTGTGCTTTGAGATATTTGACACGCAAAGCTAATCGAATACTATTCCGAATTTTTTTGTTTTTGCACACCGTTTTTTACAGTCAGCAGTCCTGGCTGAGGTCCATTCACAATTGATAACCGTAGAAATTGGTTTTGTACAGTCAGAAGGCAATGGATTTGCACAAACACAAAACGCGGCGTCTTATTGCTTCTGGTTTGTTCCTCACACATGTCTGTAGTGTAAATCATGATGTTTTCGCCATGTTAAAGTGTAGGGGAATTCATGTTCAAACTGGAAATCTATGAACTAACCGTGGTCTTCGCTTTCTCAAACCAGATACAGCTTCACGTTGCACAACTTTGTTACAGATAAGATGTCCCTAAATGATTTGGTCAACTTTAAAATGATGTCGGCTCCTGAATTTGTCAAGCCCCCACGCATTAATTAACAACGATTTTTTCACTTTTCTCCTTGTTTTTCAACCCCAAAACATCAAGTATAATTAAATTATCCCATCTGAGTAGGAAGTAGACCTTTAGCAACATTTCTGCAATATTTGTAAAATGAAACAACGTATTACGAGCCCCAAAAACAAGTTGGTTTCAACGTTTTCTACCAAACTGGAGGGTCAGCGCTGCTCTTGCACATTGTTTCATGTGGAAAAAAGAAAATTAAAGGCATTGCCAGCGTGACTGCTGTCTGAATGTATACAAAATGCTGTTATTTTTCGACTGCGGCTATTGTGGTAGGAGAGTAACGCGTTGTGAAGCTCGCAACGCGTTGTTGAAGCTTCGCAACGCGTTGTGAAGGCTTTGGCACGCGTTGTGAGTTGCCACAACGCGTTGCTAGAACTTTGCAACGCGTGTGGGTCTAATTTTTGAAATACGTCACAGAAATCGTCATTCTAATTGGCCGACGCCGCAACGCGTTGCTACTTGCTCGCAACGCGTTGCTACTTTCTCGCAACGCGTTGCGGACAAAAAGACGTTATGGCCTTGTGGCTTGCGATATATACGGTGCTACGTCACTAGGCTGTGCTAATTTCGGTGGTACGATTTACGGTACGATTTAAGTGCATTTAAAGTTTTCATCTGATTAGAATGGACTTCACCCCAAAAACCCCATCCTGTAAAGTTTCGCGGAGAGATTTCAATCCTTTTGAGCTGTACTATAGGTTACAGATCTCATAGGATGTGCAAATCTGGATAAATGTGAATTTGTACACAAGTACTTTATGGCATTGATAATCAAACCACATTGATGGAAGCACTGCCACACCCCTTTCATGGCCCCCAAACTTGGAGTTCAAGGTTACAAAACGGTACATACATTTAAAAAAGGTTTCGATTGTGTGAAAAATACACCATGATGGTTTGTCTGGTTACAAGGATCCACAAAGGTATAGTTTTTTATACTACCTATGGTTTATAGTGGAATATGGGGTAAAACTGTAAAAATGGTTGAAAAGTCATTTTGGTTGTACAGGGGTCAGTCAAAAATTAAAAGTTGGTCCAATTTTTTGTAAAACGTGGTTCAAGTTGTTGGTTCCGCTCATAGAATGAATATAGGAATACGTTTTTTGACTTACTAAGTGTGGGTTATTAGCCAAAATGGCGAATAAACTCAACAGATTGGCAGCTATGGATTCTATTTACCTGTGACCTCTTTTGTTGGATAAAGTGAAAGGAAAACCAAGGGGATAACAACCCAGCATAACAGATAAGGCAAAACTATCCTTTATTTCATCCTTAAGGTAGGAAACAATTTGCACCACATATTGCCTGAATCAAGCTACTTTTAATTTTTAACCCATGTACACACCAAAATGAACTTATCCACTTATTTTATGCAGATTTTACCCATAACTCAGAAAATATAAGCCAAGATAGTCTCTGTAAAAACCCTTACTGTGTGTCTGAGCCTAATCCTTGTAACATGACAAATTTCATGGTGTTGGTATCTTTAATATTTATTTACATTCGCGGTAAAATTGACTTCACCTTTGTTGTGTACTTCTCTTAAAACAGCGCCAACCACAGATGGTTGGCACTGACACATGATGAGGGTTCCCCGCGCTCTCCGTCTGTGTGTGCGCTACAGAGAAGTGCTTCTCAATAAACATTTGTGCCCCCCCCCCTTCCCTTTCCGTTTCTAAACCAATGCCTAAAGTACTTGTGCCAAAAAATTCACAATTTATCCGGAAGGCCACTTTCACTACAGTTCCCTGCTATAAGCCCATAGAGTCTGTGTAAAAAATTAATATTGGTCGACCAAAATGGAGTAAATTTGCTCATAACTTCCAAAACTAAACATCCTTTAGCCCTAAGATTTCACAAGGTGAATGAGAAAAATAGGAGCTTTCTTCTGATGCACAAAATTGTGACCATTCCGGTGAAAATCGGGGGTTCTGGGGACGAAGGTTATTAGCGATCCGGCCATGGCACTTTAATATCACGATCATACTTTCCGCCCCGCCGAATTCGTACTCGGCCGTTTTCTTACTCGCTTGGTAACCTATACGGCAGCCCAACACATGTCTACCGCGACAGCTAATGCCATATATGAAATTTATTTTTCATAGAGGTAATAAATGCACATCTAGATTTGCTCATCAATGGTCACTTCCTTGATATCACTATTTTAGTTCACTAAAAAATATCATATAAATACACAGGATTTCAATTCATTTTGATTTAAATGAAAAACATTATGCAAACGGCAAGTTTGAGCTCGTAACCTTTCTGTTATTTTGGATTTGATGTGCGTGCAAGGCCCCAACCCTAATCTTGCCTCCCACAATGACTTTTGAAATGAAGTTTCCAAACAGGTGCACATCGCAGAGTTAGCACCAAGGAAGAGGAGTCAGTTCCCAATCAAGATAGAACAACCTTTTCAACCACTTTTCGATCCCATGACGCATTGCGGTTCGATTCGCGATTAAAACTTATATATGCGCATTTACCTTATAATCGTGTGGAGTTTGTGGCATCTAGTTGATGAGGGGACTATGAGTTCACCTCAAGAAGCGGGTTCTACGGCCACTGTAACACAAAGAAAGTAGATTACACCGTAGGCCGTGACTCAAGTTCAAGTTCAGCGAGTAACATTTGAACCGTCACGACCAGATCGGCCTGGTGTTAACCACATTGGAAGTTAAATGATATGAGACCTGATGATCTCCTACATCCTCGCTCACACCTCAGATTAACAGTAGTAGGTATTACCTTTTTTTCATTTGATTGCCAAATGTTTTGAGAGAAAAATACCGTTTAATTCTCAAAATACATTGCGTCTATAGAGTTCCCGTTCTTTCCAAAAAGGACTCTCCAAAGCTTGGATGAACTCACTCCTTATAAAGGAAAACCACCTACGTGCAAATCCATTCCAAGACACAGGTGTGTATTTTCCATCTACGCAACCAAAGCCAAACGGTCAGCTTAAAGACACTATCAGTGATTGGCTAAATAAGCAAATCGAAAAAATCCATCCAAAAATCAGATTTTTGCAGTATGTAACAAAGTACAGGTAGCCTAACATACCCTGCATAATGATAAGACCAGAAGCACCTAATAAGGACAGAATCGGAGATTTGAGTCGATTCCTTCCGTTGGACACTTATAAACACGTATGGAATGGAGATCGTATTGGAACAATGCCGTTTCTTCCTTTTCTGTCAATTCACAGTTGGAAAAGGTTAATTATGAGAATTCTACAGACTCATCCTTAACTTGAAGCTATTCATGCAAATTTAAATATTTTTCAACTCATGTCGTGTCTTATGTAACATGGTCTGGTTCACCCCGGCGCACTGTGAAAACCCGTCTACCTAGGAGTTACTGGACCGCAGCTTCTCTATTATAAGACCCACTCAAAGAAGACAGAAAGACTAAAGTAGTTCACGCAATAAGAATCTTGAACAAACGCACTGGCACAAGATGGGGTGCTCGCCCACCCCACATATCCTAAGATCGAAGGCATTTGACCCTATGTGCTATTAGGGCAGAGTTATGCTTGCCCGTATGGGGAAGATCAAACCCATGCACAAGAAGCTTGATTCAGCATAAATGCCTTCTGCCGGCTTTTATCACAGGATGTCGGGTCCAAACACCAACGGAGAACCGGAGAAACTCTATAATTCCTAGCAGGAATTGCTCCACCAGACATCCGTCGAAGTGGAGCGAGCATGCAAGAGAGCGTTAGCTGCCACGTATCTAATGTGGAGCACCCTATGTCTGGACAGACTACTGCTGCCTTAAATCCAGAGAGGAGTTTCTAAACCAAAGTCCAACCTCTTGTATCAGTCTCTAAGGAGTATAAGTGAGTCGCATTGTGGAAAGAAATAAGACTTTGCTGTCAACAATGTAACATCTATTGGTATTAAACCTGGTAAGAATCTACCACCTGGAGCTGACTCCTCATGGGCTGGCTGAATGCGATGCCTCAACATGATTGAGAACCAGAACTGGCCGATCTAAGTTTCCTTGCAGAAGTTGGGGCTACCTGAAGCAGAAAAGAATAGCTGTGGTTGGTGGAACAGCACCACAGAATATGGAACATCTCGTGGTCTGCCCATGTGGAGCAACAATGCCAAAAACAAGGACCTTTACGGGAATTCATGGAAAGCAGCCAGACGTTGTACCCATCTTCTGGCTGGATCTATTTGGAGAATCACTGTGTTTGGACACGATAAGAAGAAGGAACCAGTTTATTTTCAAAACATAGCAACTCTGTATACAAAAAACGATGCATGACACGAAATCATCTCGCGCTTGCGCCACGTCTTTGGAGTAGAAAACATGAAAAATAGTGGGTTGCATGTCAGTGGTATGATGTAAATTTCGTCCTTTTCGATATTCCTTGGATGCTATCTTCGCAGAGATTTTTTACAGACGGGATTTCAATACTTATTACATAAGTCAGTCTTCAGAAAAGTGAAAAAAACGAGATTTTTCGCCTTGAAATTAAACCAAAGACGATCAATTTAGAAAGTAAACAGTGAGTCTCTTACACACTATGAAAGTAACGCGCTGTGTTAGCCTTGATAGCTGTGTTGTGAGAAAAAAGTGATGAGAGCTGTTGCTTGGGTGGGGGGATTTCGAAGTGCACATCGGATAATCTTACCCCAACAAAGAATTGCAAAATGATAACGTTGACACACTAGCGATCTCGATTTTATACGTCATTGGTCTGGACAACTCGCAATGATATTGTAATTTCAAAAACTGATTTATTTTTATTCGTTAGGAGTTTTGGGACACACCCTCGCTTTTTGCGTTTCGACTCACCATATACTTGGTACAAGAATATAGAGGCTGAGAAAAAGTCAGTGAACTAAAGTAACATAAGATTATCGCTTATGATTATATGAACAAGAACCATTTGAAACGAGACCGAATTATGAGGAGTATAACGTCATCGTTTAATATAGTCCACATGAAGACATAGGTATGCAACTTACCTTTTTCAACGACACAAATAAGTTTTGAAATGGTTTAAAATCCAAGAAAAATCCATTAACATATAGTCATAGTCCGACTATTTGAGGGGTGTGTGCATTTGTATGTGTGGAAAAAGGACGATCTACGAAGTACGCTGTATAAAGTAATAACAACAGAGTATATATAGAATAAGAGAAGTCAATGTTCAACTCCGATAACCTTTAAAATGCCAGCAATCAAAGAGTATTCAGATAGGAATTATAGATAAAGCGGGCTGTGTTGATAATTATTCGCATAGTCCAGGCGGTAGGACCCCTAGACCTTGTACTTGCACCTTGCAAAGAGTATGCCACAAAAATGTTTTTGATTGTTTCTAGGTAATGTTGGAAATAAACCTGAAACCTGAACCTGAGTTATATTCATAGGCGTAAAATTACAATTACATTAAACGATTGTTACCCAGCTAACAATTTAAAGTTTCCAGAACGTTTCAAAACGTTTCAGTTTGGTTACGGAAAAAACGGTTCAATGAAACGTTGTGGCAACGAAAAAATGTAGACACTTTGACGTTCTAGAAACGTTTTACAAGAACGTAATTGAAACGTCCTTGGAACGTTACTAAACGTTTCCGAAACGTTGTCGGGAACGGCATTGGTTTTCAATAAGTTTGAGGAAACGTTTGTGAAAACGTTTCAAACGTTTTTTGGTTGCCAAAACCTTGGAAACGTTTTCTACAACGTTTCTGAGTTTGTATAGCACAATTTCTTCTGGTTGCCAGAACCGTGTATGCAAGAATGTTGTATAAGTTCCGCAACGCATCTGATACGTTTAACATATTTATTTGTCAATGGATTTTGTATTGTTAAACTAGGTGTTTTCCCAAAAATATCGCTATTGAAATAATTGTATTTATTACTCCATTCATTGTAATTATATAGCGTGCAAAATAGGCCTACATAAAATAAGCAGTTTGTGCTTGGTCGTGTTATAACATCGGTAAAATTTCGGTGAAGGTGGTAATGAGCAAAGGAAATGTAGTGTATTAGTTGAGTTTTGTTGATATGCCTATTTTAGACTTTGTAGAAAAAATGCGATATTGGATGTTGGTATGTAGCTGTGGTGGGTCGTCTGAATTATGGAAGTAGAAAGAATGATATAAACCTACTTGTAGTTTCAAAATACTACACCTCCCTTATAATTAATTGAGTGTTCGATGCTGAATACGAATGGTGATACGAGTGTGTTAACCAGTGTCCAAGCTGTCTTGTAGAATATGCAAGGAATAGGACAATGTTACACAGTCGGGAATCTATGCTTCGAAAGCGTATAGCTCTGTGGGGTGTTCTCCTAAATAGTGCGTGGTATCCAGGAGTATACAGCCTTTAAGTAGTCGATGGAGTATACAAGAAGTATTTCCAATATGTCAATGTGAGAATCTTCAGTCTCACGAATACGTCGAACAGCCCATGACAGAGAAAAAATTAAAACACAAGCCATCCAAAAATGGTGATGTAGTCTTGCCGTTGCTTTGTTCGACCGTTTTTACGTGGTTTTGAAAATTGCCCCGGGGATTGACCTAACTGTTTACCCGATGGAGTCAGATCATGGAGTGCCAGTCGGTTAGAGGCACCGGGTCCGGTAAGAAAAACAAATTAACATGGTTGAGGTGTTGATGATGAAATCATCATGAAAATGTGAAAATAAATGAATCGACGATGTAACATGAAATAAAAAACATTATAATTGATGGTGGTATTGGATGGATCCCATGAGTGGTACGATAAGGTGATCGAGTATTAATGAGATGAAGCATACTTATCATATTGGCCTACTGCGATCATATATTATTATAATATATTAGTGTTATTATTATTAGTAGTAGCCATAATGAAAAAACATTAACCCTACAAAACCAGAAATATTTTTCAATCGTCAGTTAAGTGAACGTTATGGGAACGTCGAGGTTTCGTCTCGTCAAGTGTTGTTAGTGGTTCTAGTGAAACGTTCTGTGAAACGTCGTAGTTTAGTCTTAATGAGATTCATATTTTTGGTGATATCAAAGGTAGTAAATCCGTGCCACAACGAAATTCGGAATAACCAATTTGTAATACGAATGTACAGTCACGTTTTAGAAACGTGTACAAACTTTTCTCAAAGACGGAACCGAAGTAGAACCTATTGGAAACGTTTCAGAAACGTTTCATAACGTTCGTGTTAGAGGGGTAGCTTCTAAATGGCCACAAAATTTTCCGTGCTAGTAATATATCTTCAGAAACCCCGGTTCATTCAAAAAATTTTCATCCCCCCACATCCCCCCACCCCCCAATGTCTAAAAGAAATTTACCGCCAATGGTTATATTGACCTGTTGATTCCAAATCCTGGTGATGACTTTGGACCACTCGGCATTTTAAGATGGGGGAAGGGGTAATTTAAGCGGGTAAAATCATAGATTTCATATACGGGGATAAAAGGTGTACAGGCACGTTCCGTATGGTCCAATGGATTAAAAAAAGGTACAGTTTGCTATACGTAGGTCAATACTTTTCAAACAATGGGCTTAAAATGGTTCAAGGTCATTCTGAGGGTAAAATTTTTAGAATGCACAGATTCTTATCAAAATGAGCCTCAAATTATTCATGCCAGTAAATAACAATACATGGTATGTATTTGTTTGACTTAACAGAGAAATACAGGGCCACACAGGATCTATGGAGGATCCAGCACTCAAGCCTCTGTAAATATCTTTGGACTGGTTAACGCTAAAGTAAACGTATATTCCTGTTATAATTTTCCCATACGAACAATTTGAACGATATCGGATCATTAGAAATATTTCCCCCATGAGACCCTGAAGAGCTTGGCCGTCGTACAAATAAAAGGTGTAGTTATAGCACTAACATTTTGAATTCTTTGGGACCAGAGAACGTGTGTGGTATGCATCTTTGATAAATCGTATAACATTACTAATTTTACCCCTGTCAATTACCCACCTTTCCCTATCTCAAAATGCCTGTCTTCCCCTTTCCTTATCTCAAAATGCTCAAGGTTGCCAAAGTTGCATCATCAAGATTTGGAACAGCAGGTCAATGTTGCTAGAAACATCACAACATTGTGTGCAGACTTTTCTGCAAGGTCATAAAGGCTACCGCAGGACTAGATGATACACAAGTAAAAAGACTAGTAAAGGATTAGAGTTAAATACAGAAATAAAGTCGTTATTTCTTCGTCGCGTCGTTTTCTCTGTACTTAGAGAGACACCCACATTATCGTATGAACTCACTAAGACCTTGGGAAGCCATTTTGTGTCCCCTATATGTTATAGTAGATTTCAAAATAAGGGAGACCTCATTAAAAGTTTTAGGTCTGTCCATTCACCATGAGAGGTAAGAGAAATTATTTTAACGGTCACAGGTAAAAAAGTTTATTATACTCATACAATAATGCTAAGATAGATGGATGTTTCAATTCAAGTATCAGGATGGAAACACCAGCATATATTTAATTAAACGTTGTTATTTGAACATAACTTACCTTTAACACTGCAAAAAACCATTCGTTATCACAGCATTGGAGAAATAATGTATTCTTATATCGATGCACACATAACACACCTGAGTTTTTATTTGATCATTAAAAATGGGCCAACTTAGTATTAAGAGATTAGCGCAAAACCGATTTGACATCCTGGGCAACAATGGCATACGTCCTTCAGTCATTAACAGACCATTGTATAACTGAATACATTAGTTTCCAGTAAGCCGATTCAGTACAAGAAACTTTGTACCATCGTCACAATATGTTTTATAATGGGAACAAAGGCCTAGTCTCTGCATGGCCGGGATTGAACCGATATCAATATCACACTCGTCCGAATATGCAAGGAGTCTCACTTAATTTGAAATCTACTATAGTCGTTCTTTGAAAATGATATGGTTGAAATTGAGTTTTATTCCGCTAAAGTATTACAAATGGTAATTAATATTAATTTATGCAAATGTTGACAGCTTGTACGACGGACTTTGCTTTAGACAGAACATCGCACAAGTTATTATAGGCTGCTGCTATCGGGCTATGCCGAAATACCGGTGTTTCAGCAGGGATGTTTCTGTAAATATTATTGTGCTGAAATGCTCGGGTGCCGAAAGACCGGTGTGGCAGGAGATATAGTCCTCCGGGCTCACAGTCCGGGGAAAATGGTGAAAAATAGGGCAATCGATTCAGTTGACTCTTCACACAACATTAGTTTCACGCTTTATTCCGTTGTCGCCTATGGAGCCCGGACTATGATACCTGCCGGACTATGATTACTTTCACACCGGGCCTAACCGGGGTGCCGAATTCCTTTCCTTTCGGGAGTGCCGAAGTAGCGGACATACGGCAGAAGAGATGGAAGTGGAGAGGAACGCGCTGTTGATGTGTTGTGCACGTATTATTAGCATTATCAGTGATTTTCTGGGCCAGAATACAATAAAACTCATTAAAAAAACGGTTTGGCCATTTTGGAACTAATGTAAATACGATCTTGTAAAGCCAAAATCTGCCAATCATGACAAAGATGTGTGCTCGTGTTGTAGCAACGTACCCAAATTCGCAAATAATTGTACATTACATATTTTGGTATACATGACTCTCATTTATACGGATAAGGGTCCCGTTTATTGATAGGGTTACAACACATTCATAGGTTAGGGTTAGTGTTAGGGTATAGGATGAGTTTTTTTTAGGGTCAGGGCAGAGTCGGGTTAGGGGTAAGGAGTTATTGTTAAATTTTGGGGCCTACAATGTTTATATTATCCCTTAAATCCCTAAATGCCATTTTTACCACTTTTCAAAAATTTGCAGGGAAAGTGCTCCCAGATCACCATCATCATCGTCAACAAGACTAGCAATTTGAGCCTAAAGCTTTCGTCCAGTTTGCTTTCTAAATCCATTTTGCTTTCTAAATCCTACACTAAATTTTGCAACAGATAATGTAGTTGTGCATAAATGATTTGACCATTTGTTAAACTCTACTGACACTATGTAGCCAAAATCCTTTTCAGTTCTTATTATACAGATACATAAACTATGTATGCCTTGCACGTGCTTGTATTTTCGGGACAACTATGCATTAGTGACACTAACACATAGTTGTCCCAAATAATACAAACACATATTATTTGTATAAAGAGCTGAAAATTGTCTGCTAACAATTTACAAGCATTTTCTCATTACATGCAATTAACACCTATGGCCGTTTTATGATATATATAATGTAATATAAGCAGTGTTTGTAAACATGGTAAAGGGTCATTCTTCCTGAAAACATTACTTTAGATAGGATTTGTCCAACTTTCTAAAAATAATGTTTCTCCTTTCGCTAGATGGCGGGTTTTTTGTCATGGGGGAAATAAAGTTCGGTCACGTTGGGACTTCCCGAAGAATGGCCCTGAACAGGTCTATTCAATGGTTCTTTTGGGGCTTCAGAGTGTCATTAGAGTAACACAAATGGGTCAACAGCTTTGACATAATACATTTCCAGTGTAAAATTTAGAGTGTATAGTCCCTTCAACAGTTCCAAAAATATGTTCTACACCACGGAAGTTCAATCAATCTAAAGCGAGTGCTCCTTTTCCTGACAAACTGATAACTTTTCCTGGCAATGGCCGTTTGACTAAAATCGTCCACATGAAGTTTTATTTACAAATGCACACTTTTGCCTCGTTGTGGAATCTTACGGTACGTTTTCCTGCCCCTATGTTGTCCGCCATTTGGAAAGACAAATTACTTTTTTTTCTTTCAATTCTCATTTTCACGAACTTTACAACAGTCAGAAAAATCTACAACTTGCCTACATTAGATGTATGGTATATTAATCTTTCCCTGGAGAATGGCCAGCGCACACAAGTGTTGAAAAAAAAACCCATATTCACTGCCGGATTCAAACCGGCGACCTCCGTATTACTAGCACGCGCTCTAACCAACTGAGACACAAGACTGGGTCGGTAGAGAACGCGATAGATATCTCTATCTGCGATTAGGTTTCGAAAGGCTACATTAGAAGTAGCCCGTACATATGATGGTTTGCAGATGAGGTGGCTGTCTGCAGTAGAGGAAAAAAGCTGGAGGACCGAACTTGAAATAGAGAGACACGCTGGAAGAGACACTGAAAAGGGTCAATAACAGAGTACGTGTGCCTAAATGGAGAGTCACAAAGGCAGTGCGGTATCTCCTACGACCTGCATGTCTTTATTCACATTCAGTCCCTCCTTCCTGTTTTGGTCTTCCTCTCCTTCATTTTCCAGGAGGTACCATCTCCAATGTCATCTAGCTTTTTCCTCGATCGCATCTTTTCTCTTTTCTGGTGTGACCGCATGACCATATCAACATCTTCATCTCTGGCCTTCCAATTCTTGCATGCATGCGACTGGAGATGGGTTGTGGGCATACAACATGTCTGGTTGCACAACGTTTGTGACTTTCCCTTTCACTGTAGATGGCATCTCTTGTCACATACGCAGCGTTTCCTTTCAATTCCTACCGGACGTCACGTCGCCCTTGGATTGTTTTGAATCGTTAAATAAGAATTATTGCCGATTCGAGTTTGGCGCGTTCAAACAACACCTGTTCACAATGCAACGTGAAATACGATGGTTTTACTCTGACGTATTACTGTAAAAAAAATCCTTATTTACATGTCTCGGGGATGGTTCAAAACTTTCAAAGATTGCCGCTTATGTTTGTTTGAGTTTTGTCAGAGTGAAAACCTCTACTATTTACAATTTAATACCTGTAAGTGTAATACATTCTACCTTTACATCCTGGAACTTTTGTTTTTGAGTTGTAAGTGGCGGGGGATCACTCGCGTCAAAAAAATTGCTTCAGTCTAAATTGGGCCAGCTCAGTTTCAGGATTATGTTTGTTTGTTATAAGTTTATGATATGACTAAAATTTACACTGTAAAAATTATTTTACTCATGTTGGTAACAATTGTTTAAATATTTTTATTTTTTTTTTCGAAAAGAAAATGTAAAGAGACCAAACTCATGAAAGAAAAGTCCATGGCAAGGACTGACCTAAGTTGTGCATAACCTAAATCCGCATTTAGTGTCTTTAAAACCCTATTTCTCTTCAATTTACCAGAAAGACAATGGTATCAGCGAACCTACATTTTTTAAAGTCATGAGCGAGGTGAGTAGGTTATGAACATGATACTAGAGATCAATACGGGGAAGTCATTAACACCTGATATAGCTTGAAATCCTTTCAACAGTGGGCAGTAACAATGGACCTGCCATACCCTGTTGAGAAGAGATCTGAAGTCTTTTAGGTTGATTGTTTTTTAAATAATGTGCACTCTTTCAGTTGGGGATACAGCTTTCCTGATGTACATAATATTGTAAAAATTTTAGTGAAAAAGTAAGTGATCCCATAGCTGGAGACACGAAAATATGTTTAAACACGAACGTATCATGGCCTAAAGGACCAGTGAACGAATATCACATAGCTTCAACGGCGAAGTTTTCATGGGCCATGGTGGTGGGTTTGGGGCCATCCCCCCCCCCCCCCCCCACGTATCTGTCGGTTCTTTGTAATTGGCAGAATAAAAATACAGAAAATGCAGAGACTGTATGAGAGTGGTCACCAAACACTGAGTTATTAGTGACTCAGTGTCTGCATTGAATCCTGGACTTGGATTACATGAAAGCAATTTTAATTCATTACAGAATATGACAACTCCCATCTGTCTTAAAAATGGAAGTAATTTCACATTATTATGATTATGATGAATAGCTGCACTGGCATACAAAGTGAATCAGGATATAATCAGTCTTTTAAACCAGAACGAAAGCACCCATGAGGGTTAGTCTTGCTTCACAATGCTCAGAAAAGTAACTATAAATTTATATACACAAAAAAGTACTAATTTGTTTTGTACAAACTCTTCTTTGTTTTGATGGGAAACAATCGCTTGCACAATAAAAGATATGATCATGCCTTTATAGAAGAGGTCTTTCACCTCACTAATGCATAACCTAAAACAAAAGGTGTTATTTCCCGTAGTATTCATCACTCAATCAATTTAATACCCGACTCCCTTGTGCTATTCAAAGTGTTACCCATACTTTTATGCATTACATATCCAACATGCATGTCGTTCTTTGGATTTAGAAATTAGTCTCCAGAAATTTGGAATGCCCGGACCTTTACCCATCCCGGCAAGATGGCACCGCTATCCGAAAGGTAGGAAGACGTTGGAAGACCGTCTATAAAATGCAAGATGCCGCAAATTGTAGGGCTCCAAACTGACGCACCTCTTTACCACTGCAGCGAGCAGCAGTCGCTGCCATGGTATGCATAATCGTGTTTGTCGCTCAGGGTAGCCTATCGTTACTAGCCAGCAGCAGTACTCACTACCATGACAACTCACACGATTGGCACTATGCATTATTTTCTGGCATTTTTGTTATTACTGCCAGCTTACAGAGACCGATATCTGTATGTTTTCAAGACTCCTCTGCCAAACCAAAACCAAAGTACGGGTGATAAAAACGTTTGTTAGTGTAGTGGGTGGCTGTTGCTCGATATCACAGCGAAAAAACATTAATTTCCGTACTGTAGATGAAAGAGGAGTTTCTCAAGCATTTGAGAAAATGAAAAAACGATCTTTCCACACACTTATTACTAGTCTTCATTACGATTATCCGATTATATTTGCACATACCTTTCAAACCGCAGGGAAAACAGGACGGAAGCAACCATTTTTATCAACCTCTTTTCCTATCAGCTCCTATATAAAAGCCTTGTATAAAGTAAAGAGGCTAGATTTACATACCAATTCCTCAGGTCTTGTCGCTTGCAGGATGTGGTTTCACTGACCGCGGGTTATTGAGGGTCGCTTCGAGGTAAGCCTATTGGCCTATATTTCGATGTTGTGTTCCCACAGTTATGATGCACAAGTCCGTAAGAAGTCTGCATGATACTTCATATAGTTTTCTTGTCATTGCATTTATATTACGAAAAGACAATTGAAATTTCTACAAACGGTATAGTACTAGTAGGCACTTCTAAAATAATTACTTTTACCTTTGACGAAAGTATTAGTGATAAGAAGTCTGTAGTTGATTGCAAAGCGTAAATCTTATATTTGACATGTTGATTTCAGTTATAAAACTATAAAATTTTGTTTGACCAGTCACAAATTCAAACAGGGCTTATTTCTGTATGATAGCTTATGATGCTTTTGAAGAGATTGATGAAATTCAGCACGAAGTATCAAGGAAACAAAAGAAAAAAGGTTAAAAAATAAAAAGACTTTCTGCCAAATTACACCTGAAAAATCTTTAATACCAATTCTAAAAAATAGTTGTGTAATTTGAATCATTATAAAGTACCCTTTAAATAAAAAGTGTAGACTTTGATATGAACGATATTAAACCTCTTTTGGGTGTGACAGGTCAGAATAAGAAAGAGATGTGTAATCTTATTTTTTGGGGGGTATCAGTTTTTATTTTTTAACTTCCAGCCCAATATTCCGGCCTGGGTGGATTGATAATTAAAGATAATGTGATAATGTGGCAAGTGGCATAGCAAGTAAAATTGGTTATTTAATGGACCATAATATTGGGCGAATTTGGTAGTGACAAACCATTGTGTTTTGCTCTTTCCGGGACCTCTATGGAGGCAGAGGAAGACCTTAATTTTGGTAAGTTATGATATTTAGGGTTTGGGTAATGTGTGGAGTTATGTGATGAAACTTATGTGTTGGGTATGTATGGAAATTGGATGGAGTGTTACACAGTAATACAGAAGAACATGTTGCCAAAACTCTCAGCTCCACTGATAACTCCAAAACTTTCAAAACAAACACAGAGGTTAACATAATTACTTGTTAGTTGTCATAATACAATCAATTTTAGTCAGTGGCGTTACCGAGGCAGGTTGGGGTAGTCGATCCAGAGGGCGCAAAATTTCCAAGTCGTCCCGCCAGAGAGGGCAAAATTCGTAAGTCGTCCCGCGATTCTGACGAAATGCGCGCGTAACGCGCGAAAATTGCAGAATTTATTTAATTCCCAAATTTAGGCTGAATTGGTCGAAAATTCCCGAAAAAGAAGGATGAAAATGCCTATTTTGGTCCATATCGTCCCGCGTTTTTCGAGCCAGAGGGGGCAACTTCACCCACCCCCCCCGTTCGGTACGCCACTGATTTATAATTGTTTGATTGAAAAATTTGCACGACGGACCCTCAAGATTTTCATTTCTTTTAACTCCTCTAGCGAACTTACCGACACAGAAGCGCAATGCAATAGTTGTAATGCGCTGATCTTCCGTTCAGCATAAAACCAAAGGCGTACACTCTTAGAAATAAAGGTTCAACATAGAAACCCTTTTTGTCGTGCATTTTTCACCCTAGCACTGCTAAGGTTCTATAATGAACCTTAAAAATTCTATGAAGAACCTTCAAAATTAAATAGGCCTAGGAAGTTGTTCTTTTTGTATGTGTTCAAGTATTTTGAAAAGTTAAGCATGTGAAAGCCAGTGATAACCCTGTGGTTCGAAAATATTTGTGACCAAATATAAAATCATTTCTTTTCTTCTACCAAGAACCTCTAAAGAGTGCTTTATTAAAATAGGGTTCCAACTCACTTCCAAGAGCTAAGGTTCTACAAAACCATTTTCGTGGCTACAGAACATTTTTGTTGTTCTATCAAAAGAACCTAACGAATCTTCGTGGAGTTCGTTATAGAACCAAAAAAGGTTCTGTAGCCAAGGGGAAAGGTTCTTTGTAGAACCTTAAACTCTTGGAACCCTAAAATGATTTTGGTAAAGCACCCTTCAGATGTTCTGGTAGAAGGGAAAGAAATGATTTTTATGGGCCCACTGGAAAATTATTTTAGAACCAAGGTTTATCAATGCCTTCAAGCTTAACTTTTCAAAATATAGTGAACACATACAAAAAGGAATCATCCTAGGCCTATTTGAAATTTTGAAGGTTCTTCAAAGAACTTTTTAAGGTTCTTTATAAAACCTTACAGTGCTTAGGGTGAAAAAAACAGGACAAAAAAGGGTTCTATGTTGAACCTTATTTCTAAGAGGTTAATATTAATTTGTGCCCAAATTTAATTTTGGATGAAAAAAAATAAAAAAAATAAAAAAAATAAAAAAAATCAAAACTGAAATAGGTGGCTACAAAAATTTTGCATTCTCATATCAATCAATTGTCTTGTACATAGTCTTAAAATGGCGTCACTTGTCACTTATAAAGTGTTAACTCCACCAAATTAACATTCATTCGCAAGTATCTTAGTAGACATATAAACGAGAATTATTCTAGAAGTTATACGAAGAAGGGTTGAAGCGTTTTCCTAGTTTGAGGGTCGAATCAGAATTCAGATTGGGAGTCCTACCTATGAGAAAAACTATACCTTTTTGAAAAGTATGTATTAATAATACTTTTTATCCTTATAATGTGACATATTACATTGGTGTAATTTAAACACAATTTGAGTTGATTTCAAGGCTAAACCTGTTGTACTCATTTACCCACCACCCGCCCCCGTCTTACCCCATTTATTTTACAAGTTCCCCCAAATTTCCCACCAGAGGGGAGATGAAGCATGGGGAGGGCGAAGACGTTTCCCTTACCTTTCATACTTGCTTTACCTTTTGCTTTACACGGGCGGCTACCCAGCCCTAAATAAGGTTCAAGGTCAAGGGTATTAAAAAAATTAAAAAATAACTTCAATGCGCAGGAATTAATTTGTTGAACTCCCTGAGTGTCAAATTATTGCCTCTGTCTACTGAAGCCTTCATTTTAATTTTTGGGGGTGTGAAAGCTCGGTATAATTTGATGTCAAGCATTTTGGTGACCCCTTGGAACCCTATTTTCGTAGAATACCATTGTAGCCCTTGTTTACATTTTGTCCACTAATTACGGAAACCAAATTGCAAAATTGTAAAAATAAGCAAGGGACAACAATTTGACACCATTTCAAACAAAAATCGGAGCAAAGGCACAGCACAGCACAGCACTGGGTAACCGTTTACCCACAGGCAGGATGACTGGAACCTTTAATAGGGCTTGTGTTGTTTGTACCTGTTTAATCTTTGTCGGGAACCTATCCTATAGACAAACTTTTTTCCCGGATTGTATCCTCTGTTTTTCCTCTTTTACCATTCTTCCGCTTATAATGTTAGGACAAATACATTGGTTACATTGAAATCAAGTAACAATGTGTGTAAAAAACACACCAACTTTGACTTTGATTCAAATTGACCCGTATTAATTTTACCCCCTTATTTTACCAAAGTTATTTCACAATGTTCCCTACATTTCCAGAGGTTGGACTCAAAAATTATGATTCAGCACCCTTCAAACGATTAGAAAAACATCTTCAAAACCTTCTTCCCCAAACTTACTAGAATAGAATTCTAATTTATAACCCGCCTGCTATCTAATGGGTGAGAACTTGGGGGGTAAAAAACGCTCAAAGTGGCTATTTTGCCTGGACCTCGGAAAGTCTAAATACTCTCACCTGTGTGGTAGAAGTTAAAGTTTTGGCATTGATATTGAAAAATTAAAAGAGGGTATATCAGATGAGCTGCAGGTCTTGAAACCGCTATTCTCAAATCATTGTGGGTAATGTTACCGCTTCAATATCGTCTACATTCAGACTATACAGAGATTTTCCCAGACCCTTTTGTATAGCATCACATTGCTGCACAGGAATGCACCCACCATTAGAAGAAGCTGTTGCCAAATCAGTTTAATAATCATGATAATGAATTGACAACAATTCCAAGTTGACAGTGATGAAATCGGAGATAATTCGCTGTTCATAATGCTCATTACTAAAGTTTATAATTTTGCGTACAGTACCATAGCTTTTAGGAGGATTTTTACATTTGAGTAATGATAGATTTGCTAGTAGAAAATATAAACATCAAATTTCTCAAAAGCAGATTACAGCAGAAATTTAAAGAAATTGTTTATTTTTTTAGTCTTGGAGGTACGTTATTCTGATAATTCTCAACCCCGATCTACGCGATGACGTATCAAACGGATTGTAGTTTATACAGTACAGATAAACGAAGATCAATAATATTGTGTTGGAGTCAATCCTGTAGCAGGTCACGGTGCACACTATTACGCTTATAAATTTGGGATATTCAATGGAAGAAAGGTTTTTTGATCCCAAGTCGGAAATTTTGATACGCAGTATAGAATACCGAATCGGAATAAAAAGTACTGCCTTGTCTTTAGTACACGGATTTCAACCCAACCACTTGCAGGATTCGTTAGCACATTATGCCAGTAACAACAATACCAAAATACGAATTTCCGTATATGTAGGAATCCGGAAATCGATGCTCATTGTCTTTAATTCTATACGAAGAGGAGAGGATCATCTGACGGTTTTTAAGTAAAGTACTCAAATATTGGTAAGTAGACACTTTGGGAGGGAGAACTTATTAGAAGGCAAGCGTAACAAATAAGTGGAGAGGGAATTTAATCATTCAATGTAGGAGTTAATGGTTTTATTCCTCTGGCTACAAAGGTTTATCATCGTCACAGGCCTGCCAATATTTAAAATTATGAAAAGCGGGTTGCATATTTTATTGTTTAAGACACATATAATATCCAAAAATAAATGCGCGCATCAGAGAAACAAAATCCACCAGATGGAAAATCAATAAGAGTTGACGCATTACTATAAAGTAACATGATCACCTTCAATTTTCTGAAACAATAGAATATTGTTTTGATTTTCTATTCCCGTTTGAAACCCATATGATACCTAAATGTCAGACCATTGTTCAAATTGTGAATCTTACAGCACAGATGGTAAGACGCATGGCTCCCACGTTTGTTTGGATTTGATCGTTCTTCATAGGTCATCTGCGCGTCGCCAGGCCCCTCATCGAAATTAATGTCAAAATTTTTTGGCGGAATTACTCGCAAGTAAATAATTCACAGAAGATGATTTTCATCATGTGGAAACATTCCTCTGAAGGAAAATAGTGACATTTATTAGTTAAAGGCTGACTCTGAGATTATTCATGTGTGTATTACACTGTAAGACAAAATTAAGTTGTTTTTAAACTTTAATACTAATATTGGGTGTTTTAACAAAATACAAAACATTTTTAAAAAATTCAATTCAAACAACTGTTAAAAAACAATGCATTAAAATTAAAACAACTTGTTACAAAGTTCAAAATTAGGTGTTTAAATTTTTAAACAGCTGTATAATTTATTTTAAAAAGGTTTTGGACGCGATGATCATGTAAACAACAGTTGGTTAAGTTTGAGTTGTTTAAAAAGGTTTAAAACTATACAACTTTTAAGCCAAAATTTTACAACAAAAAACTGCGACAAAGTTGTTAAAACTTAAACAACAGCACTTTAAACAACGTCTTTTTAAACATCAAATTTTAAACAGTGTTTTAAACGGTAGTTAGTTAGTATGGGACGCTCTATATCATGCAAGGTGGTTAGTTAGAACTCTCAAATTGTGGTATCACTTTTTCAATAGTGGCCAATTTTAAGGTTACACAGGGGTCATCAAACTTTTAAAATTCGCCAATGAAATTGAAATGCATTGCCAATATTGTCCCATCTTAGCATAAGGATTCAAAAGTATTCCAACATATCACGGGTTTTTATAGCGCGGGAATTCAAATCTGGCGGTTATAGCATATACCCTGTGATGGTATTTGGACCTACTGCTGGAAGGAAACAAATACTATACTTTTAAGAATGGCTTTATAAACATGAAATCGGAACTAAATTACTAAGACCAATATCAGAGAACCATGCTTCTAATGCTTATTATACTGTATTTACTTTTGTTTAAAAAAATTTTGAGATAACTCAATTCATTGCAGAGAGTTGATGAAAAACACCTTGGAAAACACCTTTGTAGCTCTTTGTGCCACTCTTGGGCAATGTATAACTCATTTAATCAAAGGTTTTTATATTTGATCAAAGTTTGGTTGTAATCATCTTCTCAGAATTACAGAATGTTACGTGTTTTATTTCTGTTTTGAAGATAGTTGTTCATGTTGTAGTATGATAATATGGAGCACATGCAGCCTCTACCAAACTTCACCTGGAATGGTGCAATAAAATAACCAATGTTTTATCTTTGGCATTTAAGACATTTATTACGGTCCATCTTATTATCTTGTTCTCGTTTTTGTAACACTATATACAGGGAAAATGACTATAGAATTATATACATTAAAGAGACAGCAACTAAAAACTGGTAGAGTGTTTACTTTTCCACGGTAGCATATCCAGCCCGGTTAGAATCAGACCCAGAGAAATTCGATGTGAATTCAAAGTAGTAAAGATATCACTGTAATAGCACTGAACCTAAATAGAAAATCACTGCTAAAACAGTAACCCTTTCACACTTTGAAACCAACGTAGCAGATCCAATATACCATGACTAGACTTCTTGCTTCAGCTCGGGCAGCCCTCCTGAATCCAAGTAGATGAATGGTGTACTCCTGAAACAGATACATTGTAATGAAAGTTATTAGATTAATACATATATAAGATATGCAGTTGGCATATCTCGGCATGTTTTTCGACCAGTATTGTGCCAAAGTCCGCTACTTTTGAAAGTTTTCATAATATGCATTTTGTCGCCTAGGTCTTGCTCTTTTATTTAACACCACGCTTGTAAAAAACGTACAAAATGGCTGAGATAGAACACCCGAAAGACGTAAAACCCCAAAACCAAATGTTGCACTTAATGGAGTTTTCAATGGGCATTGCAGTGTACTGCGCAGACCAAAATCAATAAAACGCTTACTCGCTCATTCAGTCGGAAACCCTCTTTGCGTAAAATCAATATACACACACACAGATTCTTGCGTTGTACCACATAGTGACCATTAAAGACTCCAAAAAGTGCAACTTTTGATTAATATGGCAGTTTAAGTCTTTCAGTCGTTCTATCCCAGTTATTTTTGCGCGTTTTTTTTACAAGCGAGGTGTTAAATGAAAGGGTAAGAACTAGGCATCAAAATATACATTTCGAAAACTTTAAAAATTAATGGACTTAATTGGCACAATACTGATGATCGAAAAATATGCCGAGATACTTTTTGTGCCAACTGTAGATAACAAACTGTGTTGGCAATATAAAATTACAAAAGAGTTACGAAATTGATGAAACAACGTTCTCTGCTGTGAACAGAAAAATCGAAGGCCGAAACTAGTCTTATATATATGGAAACCTCACATGTTCGTTTGACCTTTCAAATCAAAAGCTCATATGTGCAAAATGGGCCCAATTTTCAAAAATTATGTGTAGAATTAGATTTCTCATCAGCAGTGTCTGCAACCCAAATGAAACACACTGCATAAGATAGGATTCTGATTTGGCTTCAGCTAAATATTTTCTAAAAATAATCGCCTTAGTTTAAATAAATTTGAATAGAGCGTTTTGATATTGGCAGTAAATATGCACATAGGCCTACAAAGTCTTAAAACTGGGTCCAATTTGCATATATGAGGTTTTTATAGTAATAATAGATTATTTCCATGGAAATTGCTTGGACCAAAGTCATGGCCAATATCAAAAGTGCCCATAATCGGAATGGTAACATTTTTAAGAATGTGGAATACCGATTTATATAACTTTTCACAATTATGGGTATAGGTAAAGGAGAGACAAAAAGTGAAAAGATTTTTTTGTGTAGTGGCCCCACAAAACCTTTTATTTATAACATGTTGTGCTCTTAATCTTGACTTTTGGAAAAATTGTAGCATTTTTAGTATGATTCTAAAAATAGAGGTATGAATAATTAACTAATTTTGAAAGTTCTGTTTGTAAAAACGGAAAGTCAGATTACAGGCTCACCAAAAATTGAAAAACATCCACCGAGTGTTCTATATTTTCCTAAGAAATTAGAGCTCAGTTCAATTTGACAAAAAGTGAAATTTTGGTGTGTTAGTCACCACATTTTGATTTTTAACCATTTTTTGTCTTGATTTTCACTTTATTGGAAAAAATTGATCATTTTCTAGCATTGATTGCTAGAAATAGTGGTAGAATAATTAACTGATTTTGAAAGTTCTGGTTGTAAAACTGAAAGAAGATAAAGGCGGCCACCAAAATGAACATCCCGATGTTCCTAATGAGTATTTTTCTAAGATACACAACCCTAGTATGCTTCCATTTCATGTATGTCCTATACATGGAAACAGGTTCTACTACGATGCAGAGTTTGCAATGGTGACTGTTAATGACTTATATTGTTACATTTTAGGTACCCTTTATGTGGAAAACACCCTTATACAAATTGGCAAGTATAGCCAAATGGCGGTTAAAGCTTTAGTTTGTCATCCGATAAATAAATAGCATAACTACATGAATTTGTATCCTTCGCACCTACTCGGTCCTTTGAATAACGCACATGATACAGACAAGGTGCGAAGGGTTGATAATTTGTGCCCAATATTATCATGCCCGAAAATTGGCGCGAACAAGTTATAATAATCGATCAATCTTCAGATCCGGTGACATGCTAACTACCCGAATGGACACTTGCAGATTTTCATTGATTGTTGTCTTAAAATGCACAAAGGGGGGGGGTTACTGAATTTTGATCTCACAAAGTTTTTATTTGATTTATTTGGCAATTCGGACATTAAATAGGACAAAAATTTAAATATAAAACTACCTTAAATTATAAACATACTTGAAATTATAAACCTCTTTTAAATTATAAACCTACTTTAAATGATAAATTAGTAAAAAACAACCGGTAAAATGGAACTTATAAAACAATTCATCATCTTAATAATTATTAAAGAAACAATACCATACAGTCTTCATAACGTGGGATAACCCACAAGGACGCAAAACTTTATTTCTAATGAGTCTTTTGCAATCAAAGCTGATTTTTTTATTTTTCCTAATTATATATAGGTGGGTTTTTGATTTTGTGGCACCTGATATGAGTTAATATCTGATAGTGCAAGAACATAAATACAATATGGTTTGACCACAAATAATTGCAACAGAAACAATTTTTTGCTGGTATTATTATACTTAGAAGTGATGAGAGAATAACATATCTAGAAGTATAGGTACGGAAACCTGTATTTGCAGAGGCAAGGTTGTGACCAGGGGAACATAAAGTAGATATATTGTACTTTAAATCTTCACCATTATATTTTGGCCATATCCTAAGGATTAAAAAATGTATAGTTTTGTCCTATTCTCTGTGGTTATAGCCAATAAAGGTTCAAGGTCAATCCTGGGGGTAACGTTTCAGAATGCTCCGATTCTTTGAAAATGGTCCCAAATTCTTTCATATAATTCCAAAGACCAGAAATAATCTTGCAACTCATTTCACACCTCCTTAACATGTAACAATGGTCTACAATCCTCTTGGCTTACTACTGTACCATTTACTTTACCATACTAAAAATGTCAAATGCAGAGCAATATGCATTTGTTTGTTAAACGAATATTGTCCATAACAACTAATTTGAGACTTGTGTTCGGTCAAAATCGGAGCACTCTGATAAAATTACCCAGGATGACCTTGAACATTTTATGAGTCTAAAATCCTGAAAATAATGACCATAGATATGGCAAACTATAAAATTTTTTTTAATCCTCATGTCACATATGAATAAGTTGGTGTAAAGTTTTCAAAACATACCTATTTTTTAATTTTGTCCCCTCTAAAAACTTTCCCACTCACTTTGACATGTTCACGTGTTTGATGTTTCTGTGACAATTTAAAAGTATACTAAACACAATTGTTTCTTTCTCTGTAGCACATTTCCTTGCAACTAAATTTTTAATCTTAGTGAAAACAATTCCCGTACTCAGAGTTTTTGTTCCTTGAGCAGGCATGGTATTCCTTATGGTAGGCAAACGTATAGCCCGGTCATAGTAGGAAATTTCGGAACAAAACCAGAGTTAACCACCTACAACAATATTCTTTTCTTCCTCGAACAACATGGGACTGGAATGATCTTTCAAATGATCTTGTCACATCACAAAGCTCGCTTCAAGTCAACTTAAGAAGCAACAAATCCCAGCATATGGAATTTTAGGCTCTTGGACACAATGTCATGCCCCGCACACTATTATATCTGCGCCACCAACAAGTTGACGTGATGCTAGTTTGCCCTGTCGACTAAAAAGCAAGAGAGAAAAAAGAATAAGAGTGAATGAAGGAAGAAAGATGAAGAAGAAGAATGCGATGATGAAGAAGAAGAAGATGAATCAATAAAACATTATTACATGAATGAAGAGAAGAAGAAATTTTATATTCCATTCGCATCGTCTATGATTGGCAAACCCCTAACGTCTGAAATAACACAATACAAAAAGTAAATCCCCCTCTACACAACCGCTCCTAATTTCTTCTGTATGAAGTTTCTCAAAATCATAACTAAGTTAATATTTCTATGATTATTAGTTAACGATTGTGTGAAAATTCGAGGCACCGTTACTTCATGGCTGACTGAGCACAAACAAATTAAAGACAAAAAGAGGCTTTTAAATCCTCACAAAAGTGGTATCATTACTTGAGTTGATTGACAAACCGCTAGTTAAAAGTTGAGTCACGACTTTCACAAACTTCCTACTAAGGCATTATGACGGTTTTTAGAGGGGGCCTTACTGGTTTGTTTGTGTTTATATGGATAGATGTGAAAATAGGGTGGTGTCGAAAGAAGGTCGAAAGCATACTTCTGCCCATATTTATTTGTAAGAGTATTAATATTTGGTTGAGATTCGTTAAATAGGGCTGTGATATGCCTGTATACCAAATGCATAATTGTAACGATTCCATTCCCAAGTGCCACCTATGTAACAGAAGAAGGTAAGCAATGGACACGCAAGGGATGGATGGAAGGGCACTTTATTTCAAATGCACATTATGATGACATTCTCCAATAAATGCTACCCAGGTAAATTTTATGTAACCCAATGTTCTCTAACAATCGGGTTTTCGCATTAACCCACTGTACATGGTTTTGGCAACCTCAGCAAATTAGACGTTTCATTCTTTATCCGGTTCATCTATGTTTTCAAATGTCACAGCGGTTGAGATTTTTCTGAAAATTTAGCACACGGGTGTGGGTTCATTGTTCAGGGATTTACTACTACAAAAGGTACTGTTAGTGCCTTGATATTGTCCGAATCAGCAATTACCCATTTCTTTATTATTTCGCATCTGTTGCTTTTAACGCTTTCATTTATTATTGTTTAAAGAAATTTCCTGCCACAGCACTGAACCAATCCTGCATTCATAACAATAAATGCTACTGACTTGCGGTGCGATTGAGTGTAGTGACTGGGCCGGATGTGAATCGTAAATGAATAACCCAGGAGCTAGCCTACATTGTAACACATCTCATAACAAAAGGTTTGAGTGATTAAATATGTTGCCAGCCTGACAGGAAACCCCTAAACACGATTCTTAAGTGACGCAAATGGTGCTTTAAGGAGAAGGGGGAGGGGCCCATACAAAAATTGGTCAGGGGTCAAATAACTTTAAAAATTGATCCAATCATGTTGAAAAAACACACCACCGAATGTGTCTAACCATAAGGATTCAGAAAAGGTAATAGTTATATAGTAAGATGTACAGCCGGAATTCAGGAGTCTAGGCTAAAAAACAGCAAAAATAATAATAAGGGTCAATTTCAGTTGTACAGGGGTCAAAATTTTAAAGTTCCTCCGATTGGGATAAAATGGTTCAAAGTATTGGTGGAGTTCATATGATTAAAATAAGCAATAGTTTAATGTCTAAAGCCTAGTTTCGGTGTAGGTGCACAGAAGGTAAACGTCCATTGCATACAAAGGGGCTTTAATCTTGTTTTCCCCCCTACTTTCTTAAGACAGAATAGAGACACTCAAAAACTATTTCCTATTTTAATTCCTATGAGCTCCACCAATACTTTGCACCATGTTTATCCAAATCGGAGGCAGTAGCAGCAAGCAACTTTAAATTGACCCCTGTACAACTGAAATTGACACTTTTGCATTGATTTTTGATGTTTAGCCATAACTCTGAAACTTTAGGCTGGTTAACATATCACAACATAGACCTTTTATGATCCTTATGGTTAGAAACATAACATGGTAGGTACTTTTCACCGATTGGATCAATTTAAAATTTGACCCCCGGTACAATCTTTGTCTTGCACCCCCTCTCTTAAGGCACTTGCGGCACTTAAGAATCGAGGTTTCAGGGGTTCATGTCAGGCTTGTCAAATATTAATCACTCAAGCTTTTTGTACTTGAGATGTGTTTTACAATGTTGTGCTTAGCTCCAGGGCTATAGTGTCCTCCAACTTTTCAAATAACAGGTGTCCCTAACAAGTATGAAAATTTTTGATGTTTGCACTGGTGTAAAGCTTTCTATCAAAACTATCCCCATCTGAAAGGATTAATAAAATAATAATGAATAGTTCTTATAAGGCGCAAAATCTTCAAAAGAATTCAGAGCGCCATTATAAACCGTAAACCACAAACAAATCAAACAAAACACGTATGAGCATGAAAGCTGACGAAAAAGATGAGTTTTAAGCTGACGCTTGAAGTCTTGGATTTGGGGAGGGATACTACGAATCTGTTTGGAAGTGAATTCCAAAAGCGACCGCAGCGGAAAATGAGTGGGAAATGAGCGTCACCAGCTGATTTAAGGTTGACCAGTGGAAGTTTCAATAACTTCAGATGATGAGCGGAGTAGTGAACGTGATGGTTGGTAAGGGAAGCACAGCTGACAAATATACGCAAGGGTACCTTCGAAAATGCTTGCTTGACTGAAGGCAAAAACGTCCAGTTTGAATTTTATGCGAAAATCCCGGGTAAGCCAGTTGAAGCTCAACAAGGAAAAGGTGTTGTTAATATGGTAATGTTTTCGTTTCTTGAGAATTAGGCGAGCAGCACAATAATTTGGATACGTGAAACGTTTGTTTTGTAGTGTATTGGTCGAGTTATAAGTTGTGATACCAGATAAATGGAATTACAAAAATAAAAGGCGTGAGATGTTGTGATCGAATTAACCAGAATCGAGTGCTGTCAGGATAGGTAAGGTCTAATACATCCAATCTGGCTTAAAGATAAATAGCAGAAGAACGGCAGGATATCACTAATATGTCAACATGATTAAGGATTGATAAAGTGAACACCGAGAGAACTTGACAGAATTTTGAAAAATGATGTGACACTTGTTTCAAAAGTCCAAAAATCGTATAGTATTAATCTCATCTGGTTTAATACGAGAAGCCGTTACCAACGGTCACACCTCCGTTCTGTCAGTATTAAGCAGAGCTTGTTACTGTCCATCCTCCAACGTCAAAAAAGGGCCACACTTAATACAATTCGTGAATAGCTGCCTTAGTGAAACAAAATCCTCAGGCCGCCCCCAGAAGATGAAATCTGAGTATCATAGGCGTACTTGTGATACGAAAAATGTTATGATTGATAACATCAGAGAGCGATTGTATATTTAACCAAAAATAAAAACCGCCGAGTACGAGCCCGGGGACCCCGTACAAAACGAACGCGATTTGGAGACATTACCGGCGACGATAACTGACTGAGATGATGGGAAACATCTGAGGGTGAACCATTGAAAGTACATGTCCGTGATACCAAAAAACTCACTTCGAGAAGCTTTGAGGAAGAACAGAAGGCAAAGCGTTTTGGGGGGGGCGAACGCAGAACTGAGGGAAAGGAGGTGAAATAAGTGACTAACTTCTCGTCAGATTTGGTCAACAAGGTGTCAAGACACTCAGACGCGGTCTCCACGCGTGACCTTTCTATACGCTGTTGGTTTAGCTTCAAGACGCTTATGGAACTAAAAGTGTTCTGTAATGGGATAAGACCCACTTTTTTCAATTAGTTTGGAAAAGAAAGAAATGGAAGGTTTGATTTTGAAATTGGTCTGTAGTTTTTAAGGATTTTGCGATCAAGTCCAGATTTCTTAAAATGGGAACAATGATGCCGTGTTTAAGTTGAAGAAAGGAAAGAAACCAGATACAAGGGAAGACGTTATAATACGAGTTATGAGAGGAACCAGATAGTCGGCACACTCCTTGACCAGTTCAGTTGGCAGCGATCCAAGAGACAACTTTTTGTGGGCATTTTAATCAACAATTTGATAATTATACAGCTTCAGAAACAGGGAAAATGCTCTCAAAACCTGGTCCTAATAGCCCACAAACGAAGGTGATGGAGAATTCCGAGCATCTAGTTTTCTCTCTTAACTCGCTGATTTTATCGGAAAAGTGTTGGCCAAACTTGTCAGGTAGTCATTGGGGAATGTTTGATGGATACGTACTCGACTTTGATTACCTAGAAGAAGCTGATTTGATAGGGTGAAGCAGCTGTTTAGTGAAAATGTAACATTGTCAATTTTGCTAGCCAAAGAATTGTCTTTTCGCAGCAATGGGATGATCTTTGCTCGTTATCTGCTTTGCATATATTCATGTGGACAATGAGCTTAGTTTTTGCGCCACCGTCGCTCAGCAAGCGTCTTCTCCGCCGAGCATCCCTTACTTCAGATGTCAACCAGAGGCAGGACGGGGCGATCCTTAACAGGATTTAAGTGAGTGGAGAACTGTTTCTTTGGTACAAAAAATGATGAAATTTTTTTTAATTTTTTAGTTTTTTGATATGTTTTCTAATGAAATATAAGGCAGATACCTATACCAAATTCTTGTTGTTTTCATTTTTAAATTATGTATGGCCAAATATAAATAGGGATAATCTATTGAATCTATCTATATGAAATCAACTGCATATCAAGTAAAATAGGGATAACGTGAAATATCTCGTAGCACATTTAAGTAAAAGTTATGCTGTGTGAGAGAACTTTTTTTTATGTAACAACGTCTTTTCATAGCGAACTTCAGAGCCATAGAATTGTATGTTTATAGTAAGTCATGACAACGCGTTATACTTGTACGCAATACTAATTATTGAGAGCGAAAACGATGGGAGGCAACTGTAAATCCGTCGGCAATATATTTGACACCATAGAATATATATTTTTTATTAAAAAAAAGTCATTCGCTTATAACTTGAAATATTCTGAATGGTTTTTACGTATTATTTATTCATCATAAGCTATTTAGGTTCACTGCAGGAACCCTAAAGTGTTGTATAAAAGATCCGCATCTTCGCGATTAGGCATAAAAAAATTGTTTGTTTGGCGTAACCCGACCGACCCTAAAAAAACCTGTCGACTCAAAAGTTGTTATGCAATTAGCACAAAATAAAAAAAAATATTCTGCCGACAGACCAAAAAGTAACAAAACAAGACAATAAAGCAACTACAACAAGTAAAATAAAAGATCTTTGCTATGTCATTGAAAAAAGCTTTAAATAGTAGATCTTGTATTCATTTTGGAGTAAAACATTGAGAAGATCTAAAAAAAATCCAAAAAAAATCTGACCGACCGACCCTGATATTTTTTCTCCGTTACGCCAAACAAACATATTTTTATGCCTCATGCACACTCATACACTGGTGGCATGGAGTTTCATTGCTGGGATCCGAGGAAAGGGCCCCGGCAAAGGAATTGTACTGATTTCAAGACAGGACAGGCTACCTTAGTTTGAGAAAATACACATTTTGGCATGTTTGTTATGAATGTTAATCGTTCCTACCAATCTTGTATGCCCTAAAACTGAAACGGAAAATGGCCCGATTTCATTTAATTTAAAGCGGGGCATTTGTAACCAAAATTCGGTTCGTCTCAAAACAAACAACAGTCACACGAGCTTGCGCTATGGTCTAAGAGCGAGTATGAAAAGAAACGTACCCGAGGTTATCTCCCAAAGTGACAACTGAAGAGCAAAAAAATTATATTTTGTAGAACGTGAGGAGTAATCTTTGCATATTTATTTAACAATCATTTAACAATCTGTGTACAAACTACAAAAAATCAAATCAAAATTTAATTTTCCAATATCACATACAAAATGTCAATACAGGATCTTCTAAAATACACAAATTCTAGACATAACAAAAGATGAGGTGATATGGGAGGAGGTAACCTTTTTGGTTTAGCAATGGTGTAATCTTGGGCGTTCCTTGTGTGATAGTCATGTATTTATCACTGTGCTATGAAACACTTATCAAATGTTTCCGGTAATTGATCCGTGAAGTTTTTACACATAAATATATAAGTTGAGCTTGAAAGTGTCAAACATTTAACGGTTCGTATCTAGTGAATAGAGGGTCAGATTGACATCAATAATGGCTGTTAGAAATAATTCTTAGTGCTCATTTTTGGAGTTTATCAATCTTGTTTAAATAAATCTTAGAAGTATTACCCAAGATCAATATACCATAGTTTATATGTGGCAATATAAAAATAGAATACAACGAATGCAATACCCTTTCTGGGCACAAACATGCAAAATGTCTCAGTTTGTTTAAAATTCCAATATTGCAAGAAGGGTTTTTGGATATAGTATCAATGTGATATTTCCAAGTAAGGTTTTCGTCAATGACAAGTTCTGACCTTTTCAAAGGTCGATATCAAATTTTGAGGAGATGTACCATCATATCTTACAATACAATTTGTATCTTTCCTGATACATGCCTGTTAAGTATTGTGAATATTATTATGTGAACCATGTTTTTGTCATTATTTTATCACTATACCTGCAATCCTTGCGGTGTCCCTAATACCATGTAGTTTGTTTTCTTAGTATTTACAGATAATTTGTTAGCTTTAAACCAATTACACACTCACGAAGCTCATTATTTACAAAACGTATTTCAGAGAAAACGTCTGGATGAGAGTACAAAATGGTAGTATCATCTGCGAACCAGATAAAATTAAGAGCTCAGTAGTTTCGGTTATGTCATTGACATAAAGTATTAACAACAATGGACCTGAAATTAATCCTTATGGAACGCCGCATTTAATAATATGTGAACTTGAAATAATTGAATGAAAAGACACGTATTGGTTTCTGTTCAAGTAACTTTTAAACCAGTCAAGGACGATTCCCCTAAACCCATAATGTTGTAATTTATAAAGTAATATACACTCTCAGAACGGTTGGTTAAAATTTTAACCAACATGTATTAACAGGTGAACAGCCCAACGTTGGGTAAATTTTTTGTTGGGTAATATAGCAGATGATTGGACATATTTTACCCAACAGTGGTCAGAATTTGCCCAATAAAATGCTAAATAATATACACTACCCACACAAAATGGGTAAAAATTTACCAATTTTGTAAAAAAAAAAAAAAAAAAAAATATGTTGGTTAAAATTTTAACCAATGTTCTGAGGGTGTGTATTTTGGTCAATTGTGTCAAAAGCCTTTGACAGATCTAGAAATATTCCAATTGTGTTTTCATTTCTTTCCAATACATTGCACACTTTATCTGCTAAATAATTATCGCCATATAATTAGAATGCTTTGGGAAGAATCCGAATTGTTTCTGATTAGTATTTGATATTTTTGATGTAGTGCACACTTCTATTGAATCTTTCAAGAATTTGGCAATGCAGATACTGGATGGTAATTAGAAATATATCAGGATCATCTTTCTTTTAGATAGGAACGACTTTAGCTATCTTGAGTTTATTCTGGTACAATTCAGTAGATAAAGAGAGATTTTGTTTTCATTTTCAATCTTGCAGAGAGACTTAGCTATTTCGTTTAGCATATTGTTCTTTTAAGAATAAGTTTCCAATATCACCATGTCCGGGGCTTTTGTTTTGATTAAATTTGTTAATAATCTTTACGATTTCTTCTTCAACTATGTGTGACATGAAAATACTACCAGACAAGGGTTCCTTGAGATAATCAAAATATTTTCCCAGAGTGCTGAATTTTAGAAGCAAAACGAGAACCAATATTTACAAAGAATTTGTTAAATTCGTTCGTTCACCAAAAAATGTAGGTGATGGAAAAGATTTGAGTGTAAAGCAAATGGAAAAAGTTAGACAAAACACACATAGATACTGAGGCCCGGGAGGGCACTGATTGGTCTGAAATGGCGGTACATGTATGTGCGTCGTTCAAGACCCCCGGTTCCCGCCTCTTCTGTAGTTCTTTAGACTCCCCTACTTTGCCACAAAACCCACAAATTTTAGCTCCATGGGGAAATTGTACCAGTTTGTCAGCTCCACAACCTCTATTTTGGCCCAAAATGCAGTTCCAAAGTCAAAAACAAATATCAGTTCCGGAAGACAAAATTTATTTTTAAAACTTCAGTTCTCAAGTTCTGCGCTTCACACCGCACACCCCAACCCTAACCAAAGTTGAGTGCTCCCCAGGAACTGAAGGCTCAATATAGGGCCTATTGTAGTTTTGACATTTAGGCCTATTATCAAAGTTTAGCGTAAGCAAGAAATTCATGACCATAGGATTGAAAATTGTTAGGCCAATGAGTTTACTGCAGGGCCAGTAGGTTTCCTAGTTCACTGGCCCTGTCACCCATATCCGATTTTCGTTTTGAGCAAAATTTACCAACCATCTTTATAACATATTGATCCCTTAAGTATTAATATTACGCTTAATTTCAGTAATTTCAGGAGTTGTTTCGAGGTTTGTTTTACTTCAGTTTTGTACATGTATTACTATCGTCTTGGAGCTAAGTACTAAGAGACAACATGAATTTACTGTATAAGTATACTCCATTTTAACGAAAACAGTTGATATTCAAATTTGTGTTAACAAAACCTTTCACAGAAATAGAAAAAAATCTTATTTTTTTAATATGACCTTGCACAATTTCTCTAATTACCGCCTATACTTCATCCACTTACCTACGGTTCTTTCTGTCACCGTTTGAGGCACTGAGGTACAGCACAGCTTCCAGGCCACAAGTGAAACACGTCTCATATAGTAATTCATATCACCCTCTCTGCCGTGCTTTTTACAGATGCATTGCTTCACCCACTACTACATACCCATACACAAACTGTTCAAAATTTAGAATTATAGAATACCTAAGCAATTGATCATTGTGAGGGGTAGAATGCGTAATTAATCATTTTGACGGATCCTCTTTATCTCGTACAAATGAAACAGCTGCACATGCATGGTGGAATAAGCTCCTGCTATAACTAGAATTTCGCGGTTCTCGGCTTTCCCGGTTTGTAGGTTAGTGCGTGTGGTAGGGTGGGGGTTTAGATTCAAACGAAACCTAATATAGATCTCCTATATGTGTTGATGTGATGTCTTTATACTGAAAATGGGCTGAAATTCTTTCCAAGGTTGTTTATGCTGTAGTATTGCATTTTAGTAAGTTTGCTTAGGCCCTGCATTGAACCTTGATGAATGAACTGAACGTTGTTAACGATCAGCCAATTGAAGCACTCATATACCCGACTAATCGGCGATCAACCTGAAACGAAAATTCACCAGACCTGTTGTAGTGAGTATTCGCAGTATACGTTCCGCAGGACACCCACGAATGTGGGAGGACTACGTTTTGTAAGCGAAATGCAGGCAAAAGGTGAATGATCCCACAATAAAATAAACGCGACTACACAAAAAACTAACATGGGTATCAAACAATTATCGTGTTCGAACTCAATTGAAATTCTATAGTAAATTTCAAATTAAGTGAGACCTCTTGCGTATTCCGATAGGGGATATTGGTATGAGGTCCAATCCCCGGCCATGCGGAGACTAGGCCTTTGTTGCCATTACAAAACACATTATGTCCATGGTACAAAGTTACTGTACAGAATCGGCTTACTGGAAACTGATGCAATTCAGTTCTACAATGGTATAAGATATAAGGACTTATGCCATGGTTGGCCGGGCTGTCAAATCCGCTTTGCGCTAATCCTTAATACAAGTTTGACCCATTTTTGATGGCCAAATAAAAACTTAGTTTTGTTATATGTGCATTGACATAAGAATGCATATTTCTCCAATGCTGTGATAAGGAATGATATTTTGCAGTGTCAAAGGTAAGTTATATTCAAATAATCACGTGTAATGAAATAATTGCTGGTGTTTTCCTACTGATACTTCAATTGAAACATCCAAGCTATCTTAGATGTGAAATAATGTATTTTAAGTCAACATTTATTTACTAGCTACATTACTTTACATTGTATGAGTACCATAAACTTTTTTACCTGTGGCAATTAAAATAATTCCTCTTACCTCACACGGTGAATGGTAAAAAAAAGGTAAAGGGGACGGACCTGTATACACAGGAACGGAGTGTCCATCTCTCTTTCGAAGAGATTGGGTCATACTCCACCATATAATATTGCTGTAGGGGCTCGCTACACCTCCTCTACAGCGAGTCTGTTACCTTCCCGACATTGAATAATGCCGGTACCCATCTATACACCTGGGTAGAGAGGAGTAATTGAGGTAAAGCGCCTTACTCAAGGGCGAAACACATTGGCCACAGTGGGGCTCGAACTCGCAGCCTTTGGCGTGCGAGTCGGCGCTTTATCCACTGGACCACATGTGCCCAAGAATTTATGTAAGTAACCCTAAACGAGTGCATCAATGATGCAGTAACCCATCAATTGGGATGGTTAGGGAATGCATAGTTGTGGGGTCATAGGTCATGTAGGGTCATTACAGGTCAATTGACATATAGCCCATGGGTCTTGGCCAGTGGTTATCTTGAGCAAGTTTGGTGGCTATATAACTCAACTTGGAAGAATGTTTTGATGTTTTTTTTTTTTTTTTTTTTTTGGGGCTCGCTACACCTCCTCTACAGCGAGTCTGTTACCTTCCCGACATTGAATAATGCCGGTACCCATCTATACACCTGGGTAGAGAGGAGTAATTGAGGTAAAGCGCCTTACTCAAGGGCGAAACACATTGGCCACAGTGGGGCTCGAACTCGCAGCCTTTGGCGTGCGAGTCGGCGCTTTATCCACTGGACCACATGTGCCCAAGAATTTATGTAAGTAACCCTAAAAAATATAAAATGTCATGACCTAAATCTTTTAATAAGGTCTCACTTATTTTGAAATGTACTATAACGAATGCCAATTCTAGCAAGAAAACGAATGTCTTCTTGAATACATTCGAACTTTTGTGTAACTGAGCTATTTTTCGGTAACATGTCTAGCGAAGGGGGTTCAACATCTGTAATTTTGCAAATAAAACATGCAATGATAATTATAACTTTTGTAGCAATATATAGTTCTCCTTTTTCCATTGATACCAAAAAATACCGAAATCTCTCAGTTTGATGCCTGCAAACCGGGAATTTCCCCGTTTTTCATTGAAAATAAGCTTATACGTATGAGCTTGGGCTCATGCTTGTACCAATAGTTTTTTCGCATATGAGCAAAAAATACCCCTCCCTAAACACTCCCTAAAGTCCTATATCCTACACCCAGGAAAAAGTGGAATGGTTCAAATTTGTTTATAAAAATAATGCCAAGGAAAGGATAGTCCGAAAATTAGCTGAAGCCTTTTGGTGGTTTATTTGAGTAATTTTGTTTTGCGTTTGTTTTTGCGTCAGGGAGAGCCTTTAAGGGGTAGTTACACACCTTCGTTAGGCAAAGGATGATTTTCATATCTTATTTTGAGAAAACGATTTGAATAAAGTGATGATTTGAAAGAGATTTTTTCCAACAAGGTGGTGTAAAAATCGTACGTGCAATACTTGCAGCAGTATTATTGTCGAAACATAAGGCATGACGTCAGAAAGGATGGTTTGATATTTTAAAAAGAAAATCGCCTCAAGAGAGGACACAATCACGTGATACGATTGACAGCATAGAACGCTGGGTATGAAACACGTGTTGAATGAGGAGCAACCAATGAAAAAGCAAGGATATCCATATTAGTGAGCACGGTTACAGAGCACGTTTAGTGATCATGCGGTGAATTTAAGTGGGAGAGTGACCTAACAATGAAACAAGACAACCAATGGTTGTGATTGGATAGATTGAGAACAATAACCTTCACCACTAATATCGTATCCATTGATGCAATCAATCACATGAAGTGAAAAGTCTAATACCCAATCAAAAACATGGAAATATCGCAGAGGATCCACCCCCTTGAAATTTTGAAGAAGATCTACACAGATAAAAGAGAGCAGTGCTTACTCTTCCTACCACCGCCGATCAAGCCACCAGAGGATGAAAGAAACCAAGTATACATTTTGCAGTGATTGACGTTATTCAGGTAAACACCGAACTTCTGATAAACTTGAAAAATTTCATTAATATTGGTTCAATTAGATTCTATCATTTCCATTCCCAGATCTTTGTCACATCAGAATGTGTGACTTAGGTATAAAACTCGAATGGCTCTCTCAGCCACGCGGTCATGCATCACACATTGGATCTACGCCAAAACTTGTATTTTTCAACAAACAAGTGTTTTCGGATAACCCTGTAAAAATGGTAATTTTTATATCAAGAAAATTTCTTTTGAAGTTATTAGTTGCGATGAGCGGGACTTATATGATTAGGTCAGTCCCTCTGCCTTCTTTGCATAAGCCAAACTAATTGTTTTCATTTGAAGGGACCTTTATGCACAAGTGGATGGAAACGGCCATGATTTTCTGAATGGTACCTACTAGATTTAGAACCGGATATTATCAAGATAATGAATAATAGCTAATAATAAGCTTAACAAATATTGATGCAAATATTAACAACAGTGCATGGAAAAAAGTCTATTGCACCAACTATACAAAATGTATGCTAAATATCAAACAACTCCAGCCCCACAATATATTGGTAATTGATCAAATATTTGATTGAAGAACACCATATTCAAATATTGCCCAATCAGGCGTCCGTTCCATGGAAACTCAGTCGTAGTCTACGTGCATACGATGTCTTGCAGAGTGGACCAATTTGTCGAAAGCCACTTGTGTAACTGGTATGAATAAGGTCTGTTTGTAGGACTACTGCATGAGTCAGTATGTTACACGTAGAGTTACGTCTAGCGATTCGGGGAACGGACCCCTGGAATATTAAACCTCGTATGTGGCGAAATGTTTTAACATGTTTTTTCACCACAACAAATCCGACCAGTGTACAAAATCATGAGATGCATGAACTTCTTTTGTTTCTATCGATTCATAAAAATTACCGATTCATAAAACCAAATATCCCCCAAAACAGGTACAAAGACAGCTCGTCGATGATATCACACTTGTCTCAAAGTCAACATATGTGACATGTCATAATTGGCGATTCAAATTCAAACGACGGCGCTGCGAAAGAAATGTTGTCTTACATTGTGAAATAGCCGCCATCTCCTGAAAATGAACACCATCTCCTAGTGGTCTTGCTTGAACCGTGAGAGGAAACAGCCTATGGGATGAGCCATTTGAATGGAACCTCATACTGCGTACAAATATTAGATCAACTAAATAAGCCAAGAAATAAAATTGTATTTTTCTTTGCCTGCATAATCATAGTCTTATCTTAGTGGTAACCAAAATTGGCTGGTATTTTTAAGTCAGTATTTTTCGGTGTTATTTGTATAATTTATATCAAAAGTAAATTTATCTTTAATTTTACAGAGTCCTACAAACAACCAGCAAAAGGAAAACCACGATTCTAGTCATCTATGTTTGATCATCGCCCTCTTAATTGTCCAAGATGGGTTGGTGGTGGGGACTTCATGTAGTAACAAGGCTTAGTGTAGGGGGGTGAGTATGTACTACACGATGATATTTCCATTGCACTTGTGATTTACTCGAAAGAAACGCTTTGCATGTAAGGTATAGGAGAAATGTACAATGCTCACATTTGTATTAATATTATTGGCAAGAATGTCTTGAACAGAGCTAATCACACAAAACCTTCACGTACCTCGTTGATGATCATAAGATTAAGATCAAAAGCTTTGACCACTTACCCCGTAGGATTTGAATTAAGAGACACTGGCACATTTGAAAAATAGGCGCCCTCAGAGTTTCAAATCACTAATTTTGCATGGTTGTAAGGCTTTTATATAACAAAATGCCCTCAACCGAAATGATTACGGCCAAATCAGCTTCCTTATTGGTAAACCGAACGATTTTGTAATTTAACGTAGCCGGCGACGTTAACTTCGCCGGCGACGTTAAAAATGGCGTTTAACACAAGAACACGCAGGCCGTATGCATGTTTACCCACGCTATGGCCACACTGGTCTATACCTTGTGTTTAATTACAGTGAGTTAAGAGTCAAAATATTCGGTTAATATTACCACTTGTTGATAAAGTTATGGAAAACTTAAAAGTTGGCATCAAATTACCTGGATGTCTTTATACTCCTATCAATGTCCTATCTGTTTTGGGTATGTTATTTTATGAGGTAAAAATTATCTCTGTTCTTCCAATGGCCTAGGCTATCATTTGAGAGCAAATTGAACAAGAATTTCATATTTTGTGAAAATGTGCCAGTGCCGCTTAAAGAATTAAGAATTGATTTTATGAAATTTCAGTGATACCTGTCGAAAAAATGTAATGTCTGAATATGTGAGCAAAGGGTCCTTAATGTAATTAGCTAACAAAACACACCCAGATTGTAGTAGCTTTAATTTTTCGTTAGGTTTCAATTTTTGTTGTGTGGCTATTGGGTAGCGAGCGTGTTTGGTATTCATGCGTGAGGGTTAATATGAGTTTTGGCCCGAAATATTGCTCAAGGAGCATATTTGCAATCGTCTAATAGTGGCGCTATTTTCATGATACTGTGTGCGCTTTATTGCCCCGGCGGGAGCGCGGGGCTATAGATGTTGAATACATTGCACAGACATGGAGTTTTTGCCTGTATTGAAGCATGCAGAGCCTTGTAATAACAAATTTTTCATGACAATTGAAATGATGAATCGTGCTAAAAATTACTTAAGGTTGTGATGAACATGACATTAAAATATTTATGCAAACAACAATGATAGTGTTTTTATACAAATTTATTGGGATCTGTACAGGTTCTATTTCCATGTGTTTAAGTGGGGTCAAATATCAGATAGCCAGTTGGGAGAACTGCCAACAGTGCCGGTTAATAATTAGGTACTATATCATTGCATATTAAGAACTATTGCAATTCTGGCAGCTGACATAAGTTTGAGGGTCAACTATGGACGTATACAGTGTCATTAACTTGACAAGAAAAGTATTTTTGAATCAACAATTACGATACCACTATTCAACATCATTAGGGAGAGTTCCGCGTTGTGATTGGTTGAGAGACGGTCATAAACAACGTTAAAGGTGCACGAGAGATTTCACATACCAGGTGTCCGAAAAAAATCAATTCTGAGTTTTGCTCTAATGTGAAACGCTTTCCATCAAAAAATATCCCCATCTGAAAGGATTAGGCCTGAGAAATGTTTCTTTGGTACAAAAATGATGAAATTTCTAATTTCGGCTAGGAGCAAATACAAAATCAGCCTATTTTTTATATTGAAAATAAATCAAATCAATCACCTTTTTTCTCTCTTTCAAGATATTTTTGTAGCCAAAACTGGGTAGAATCTATTGAGTGTCTACTCTATAAGAAATTACTATCATGACACAATTTGGGTGCCTCAAATCCTCGTTGCACCTTTATGGCCCTGCAGTAATCTATTTCTGATCACTTTTGGGGTCGGCATGTAGAAATAGGGGGTTAAGAACGTGTGTACATGATCATGGCTGCTATTGCTTTATTGCCTCAAAATAAATATTTGACGGCCCAATATACATTGACTGTATAAAACACATGTATTTTTCAGAAGATGTGTTGAATACAACAGAAAAATGCTTTCAAATATTTTGCATCTTGTGCCCATTCGAAGCACACCCCTATTTGTAATGGAACAATCCCATTTTATACATCGATCGTCTTTTTTTTCTCAAGTGTGAAAAGACGACAACATTACATGAAAAGAGTGACTGGCAAGCTGATTTTGGAGATTTAAGGTACAACATGCAAAATGATGTGTGAACAGGGTTCATTCATGGATTTCAATGAGTAAGCTTGTCTTTGGCCCTCAGGCAGGCCGGCGGGGGTTCGCTTCGCGACGCCCAGCGCCGGCCTACCCTCGGGCCAAACCATCGTTACTCATGAAAATCCATAATAACCCCTATTTAGTATACCATAATCAGTTTCAGTCAAATCACACAGCAATTTTGCTTGGGAAAATTTTATTTATAATCTCTCAATTCTTGGCTATTTTTTGGATGTTTTTTATATTCTGCCATTGCTCGGGGCATACATTTTTTGGGGGGGGGGGGGGTTTGGTGCCACAGCACCAAAATTGTCCTTGTTCTGTTAAATGTCAACGAGAGATTTCCAGTCATCCATATTTCTTTCTGTTCATATGATGTGATTTCATATAGATAGATGCTCAAAGATCCTTATCCTTTTATTTGTGTTACGAAATAACTTAAAATGAAAACAACAGCGATTTCTATTTATGCTTATATTCAATAGAAAACATAGGCTGAATTTCTTATTTGCTCATATACCAAAATTAGAAATTTTCACACTGTTTGTACAAGAAAGCAGTTCCTCAGCTTATCCTTACAATTGGGAATCTTAATTGATATAAAGCTTTACAACAAACCAGTGCCAAAATCAGAATTTTCACATTTTTTCGGGAACACTGTTCTTTGAAATCTCTCGTTGCACTAAAGGTATTATTTAACGACTTTCCACACCACTACCGATCAAATTAGGCATAAAAGTCGCGTAATGTAGTTTCCAATCGTCATTTTGACCATACTGCAGCTCGCGTCTCAAATACGCGAATTTTTGGGGTTTGTAATTTGAAATGACCTATCGTGTTAGGTGTCCGGGAACATCTACGCAAGGAACAGCGCGGTGCGTGTATTTCATGCAAGTTCACGCTGCGCGGGCAAAGTTCACGGGAATTTTGTGCGTAGGCCATGTGAGATTTCGCAAGTTGACAACGAATTACGATAAAATCTAGGGTAACAACCCGCAGTCATAGTTTTCTTTCAAAATTTCCGAAAGGAAATAAATGTAAAAGAATGAATGTAATGATAGGCGCTGGCACACACACAAAAACGAACATAATACAAAGCAATTAGTACCCGATAAACAAAACCAAAAGCAACCCCCAAAAGCAAAACAAATCTAGAACATGTCAAAAAACGTACAATTGAAACAAAACACAAGGTAGCATCGAGTCTACAATTCCCGAAAATAATTTCAATGCGAAATGAGTTTTTTTACTGATTTTAAAAAAATATTTTAAAATAGATTTCCCCAAGGAGCCTCACCTCCCCACCCCCCACTCCCTTTCCCCCCCCCCCCCCCCCCCCCCCCCCCCCCCCCCCCCCCCCCCACGAAAATCATGCCCAATGTAAGCTAAGTTAATTCAGGACCCCAGTTAAGACAGTCGCCCAAACCATTTAAAAAACAAACAATATATGACCTACGATCTATTGATGATGGCATTTTAAAACAAGGCCCGGCATCATTGTAAACGATACTAAAAGAAACTCCAAGAGGTTTCTCAATTCATGAAATAAAAAAAAATGCGGTAAAAGTAGCCTTAACGGCTTCAAAATAAAATGTGTGCGCGGCTTACTGATGTACAAACTTGTTGTTTTTCCCCTTTTTCAGTCTCTAAAGCGAGGAGATTAGACCATGATTTAGGCCTAGTTTCCATACCGAGGACACTCAAACATGTTGACAATATTTTTATTTGACCTTGTTTTCTTGCCAGACAATAAACTCTCTCAGAATTTGGTCGAAAATGTTGCCTCACGACACAGATATAATCTGACCATTCAGATTCGGCTTCTACATCAGCTGATTTCGATTTGAAAACATTGTTTGTTTTAATTACACCGCTCCAGCAACACGACCTAAAATAGAACCGTGTGACGAACACACTGCGTACACAGCACTGCTACACGCTTGTAGTCGGCGCACAGTTGACCAATGCGCACCGCGTGAAGGTGCAATGACTTCACGCGTCCACGCGAGTTGTTGAATCGCGTCAAACAACTGCTGTCGTCATC
>JAMKCH010068872.1:0-18005 GCA_023653785.1 Ophioderma brevispina
ACACAGGGAGGAACGAGGGATCTTCTGGATGGACTAGTTGCTTCTGGTCCTATGATTTGCTAGGATATCTGTACTTGTTACGAACATGCAAAAATCTGATTTTTGATGATTTTTTCGATTTTCTGATTTAGCAAATCACTGATAGTGCCTTTAACTGCAAGTGCTACTTCAAAATAGCACTTGTATAGAATTGGTATGAAGCCATCGTGATTATAAAGGTCTGAGCAACATGTAACTTGGACACCGTGGTGTTACATTTGGTGTCCAACATTACATATTGACATGCATTTGATATTTCTCAGGTAGTTTGCACTTTAAGACCCAGGTAAGAAGGAATTTTGTTGAATTTGTTGTCTAGTTTCTGTTTAACAAACTACTTATGTGATTAATTGTGAAATGATTCAGTACATATAGTAAATTCCAACGAAAAGTGTACACTGTATGCAGGGCCGTAGCTGGGGGGGTGCTGTTGTTTTAAGGGTTGTGGTTATCTGAATAACTATTGGTCAATACCTATGTTAATACTACTGCATTACGCATTACTACTATTTTTATACTGTTTTGTCAACGCCGATGTCTCAATCTTCCTTCTCTTCCCCACCCCTTCAGATTTTTGAGGCGACGGTAAAAAAATTTGGGCCAACCGGAGAGCGCAGCGAGCCGAAAAAAATTTGTCCAAAAAAAGTCCGCTTCTGGCAAATCCGCACCCCCCCCCCTCCCTAATGAATTCCTGGCTACGGGCCTGACTGCATTGTCAGACCCATAACTTAATAATATTAATTGTCCAGCTTTTGTCTTTGTTCTTCTTATGCACCTTGAGACATTTTCTTCTTTATTTAACACAGCATAGGCCTAAGCATCATAGCATCAGGACATCAAATTCCTACTGATAGCGACTTTATTACATTTCAAGTCTGTTATGAGCCAAACTGCACAAATAACTCCATCCACGTCACTGGAGAAAGTAAAACAGAGGTAAAAGGGGGTTTTTTGAAACCTCAAGAAAACACTGGAAACAAATTTATAGTTCTTCTGAATTGAGCCTCTTCATGGTAATAGTAAACAGCCCATGCTCGTAGCTGAGTTTGAGCAGAATTAGACGTTTCAAATGTGTTGAGAGTACCGAGTGATATTTGACAATTTGCCGGTGAATTAATTAATGCAGTCCATTTCTGCCGAAGACCTTTCTTTTCCTTGGGTGCTATATCCCTGAATGATGGCATCGGTAGATCAAGACTTCTTTCATGTAGACACAACACATGGTTTGGTCAAACGGATCATGTATAAAAAATACCTACAAGCATACATACCAATGACCCAGTCATGTTTTAAGACTGTCGTAATTGATGGTTTTGCTGGAGAAGGCAGCTATGGAGACTTAAGCAACAAAACTGAAGAGAATGGCTCTCCAATCATAGCACTGATGGTAGCCTAAATGTACCTCGATAGGGGGAACGTATAAAAACAGATTATTGCATGGGAGTGAAAAAATGGAAAAACATGATCAAACCCAAGAACACCAGAGCATCAAAGGCTAATCCATTTGAACTTGAACACAATAAAAATATAACGTTACTATTCATAGTAAAAGGATAAAAAGCTTTCAAAAAATAATCTGAGACATCTTTGAAGTCATATCTGCTTCATGAATGCGAGTGCGTGGCTGGACATTTAATGAAATCTTCCACCTATTGATGAGAAGCCATTACTAGACAAGAATAAATGTGACCTACAACCTCCTGGTTACAACTTTCAGTGTTATGCATATAACCATGAGTTTTGCGATATGTGACTCCCCAAATGATCGGTTCACAAGAATGTTTTAGCATTCGTAGCCCCATTGGCGACTTCACCACACCAATGGATGGTTGCAGATAATATGTTGGACATAAAGGAAGCATGATGACTTTATGAGCCAGCTCTGTTAATCGATTTGTGTCAGTGCATCCAGAACATGTGGCAGAGTTTTATGGTTTGAACAACATTGAAAGTCTAGGCAAAAAACAATGCTGTTCGAGTGTAAGAAATGGAAGAGAGGAAGATACGGAGGTGGCAAAACGCAATTAGAGAATTTCTGAAGAAACTGAAAGGCCAAACCACAACGTACGAAACTGTGCAGTGAACTACGAGAAAATACTGGTAAGACCAAGGCCGACTGGATTGACGTTTGAAGAAGGGAATAAACCAAAATGCAATATTTACCATGATCTTCAATAATTAACAACCGACCTATGCCATCTCGGTTCGTTTGTATTGTTCAATACGATCATTGCAAGATCAATTCCCGAAGGGCCACCCCTATGATTTTATAGCCGGGTTTTTGGTTATATTTTCCTGCTCTGACGTTTTTCTCTATTTTCGTGCGAATCTATGCCGGTAAAAAACCATTGAGTTTTTTGTTTGCTTGTGATCATCTGGACCAGATCAAGCGACAGTGTAGCAAGGAGAGCAGATTATGCAGTTTTGCGGGGAAAGGAGAAGCAAAATGAGTGCCATCGAGCGGTTATATTGTTGGAACACCATAGTTTTCCGTAACAAGAGCACCAATGGTGCTGAAGTTCATAAGAAAAGTGTGTTAGAGTTTGAGTAGATTGGTTGTTGTTGTTGGGGTTTTTTGGGTTAGATGTTTTTGGGATCAAGTCGTGATTCTAGCAATTAAGTGTTGGGCGAGGAAGGTCATTTTTCATTTAAAAGATCTGGTTGTTTTTAACTTGAATTGCTAATGACTCTGTAGTGGTATGTAACCTTGGTTTCATTTTATAAGAGTGTTCTTTCATGGCTAATCACTGATGTTTACCCTATTTGACCTTTGACTTGAATGAACCTCTAATGACCTTGTCATTGGGATTAGTTTATGGGCATAAGCAATCAACATCAATCTCCTACTCAATGTTATTGCGGACACTATTGGTCCCCTGTCACTTTGGTTGCCACAGGGGGACTATAGAAATGCTGACATGTGTGTGTGTGTGTGTCCACGCAATATCTCTGGACAATGCAAGTGTGGTTGTCCATCTTTGCAACGTAGATGTTTTAAGGGCATGGGCTGGGATGTTAAAGGGGGTCATGGGGGACATATGTCAAAGGTCAAAAAAAAATATGGTCAAAATAGAAGTCAAATTTGGTCAAGAATAGGATATATAGTTATAAGCCTTGCAAGCACGATATCTTTTGATCAAAGGTATGGAGGGTCCATATTTGGCCCACCATAGACGGTCAACCAAGTAGATGGTGGTTGAGTTCGAAGGTGGGGCATGGGTCAAAGGTCAAATGTGGTCAAAAAATGGGATGAAATGGCTATAAGCCGTGTTGGGCAATTGTGGCTCGGATGATGAACTTGGTGGGTGTTGTCTACATTCAGTGCCGAAAAATTTGATAAGGTCATTTGCAAGGTCAGGTGGGGTCAATCAAGGTCAAATGGGATAATACTGCTATTACCCTTGTCATAAATTGTGGTGGTAGGATGATGAAAGGTGGTGATTGTGGTGAACATGCAGTGCTAAAAAATTGAGGTCATTTCAAGGTCATGCGGGGCATTCAGGTAATGGATTTAAATTACTAAGCCTTGTCAATTGTGGTAGGATGATGATTCTTGGTGGGTGTGGTCAACATTCAGTGGTGAAAAAAGTTGACGGTCATTTTCAAGTCATGTTGGGTCATTCAAGGACAAAGCATTAAGTTGGTGGTAGGATGGTAAAACTTAGTGGGTGGGTGGGTCAGCATCAGTGCCAAAAAATTTGGAAGGTCAGGCGGGGGGTCATCCAAGGTCAAATCACTCAATATGTCAAGTTAAAACTTTTCACTCGTCTGAAACCGTAAACAAAGGCTGGTCCTGGAACCACTATGTCGCCTGTTGGGCTATTACATGTTGTTATGACTCAAACTTTTCAGAACAACTGTTTACTACACCAAGTTCTTGACCATACAACTATTTAGGGCATTATTTGGACTTTGGATGACACCACATGTCCTTGAAATGACCTTCAAAATTTTGTCGGCACTGAATGTTGACCACCCTCATCGAGGTTTCATTGCCCCAATCCATCCTAAAACAGCAATGCTGTCAAGGTCACAACAGTCACATGAGGTCAAGGTCACATGAGGATACTACCCAAGGGCCCAATGTATAAATTGTAATGAAATCGATTGACATATGTGGATGCCAACAAGGCAGTGTTCAATTTTTGAACATTTTAAGCGAACACAGGTCAAAAAGGTCATATGGCCACCGACACGCGGGTGGATATATGTGGTGCTCCAAGCAATGTTATAATTCGACCATTTTAAGGTCACACGAGGTCAAAAAGGTCAATGATCACCACACAATGCGGGACCACTATGCAAGCCCCATTTATCTAAGTTGCATAGAAATAGATCGGCATATGTGGATACACCAAGCGATTTTATAATTCTGACCATTTAAGGTCACACAAGGTAAAAAGGTCATATACGACATTCACAACATGTGGGACATTACCAAAGAGTCATTTGCAACTAAGTGTTATGAAAATGTTTGACCGTAGGTGAATACGCCAAGCAATGTTATAATTCTGAGTCACACAAGGTCACATGAGGCTTCAACAGTGGGGACACTACCCAAGGGCTAAAAGGTATCAAAGTGTCTTGAACATCGATCGACATATGTGCATGATACACAAAGCAATTTTCTAATTTTTTATAATTCTGATCATTTAAGATCACACAAGGTCACCAAAATGTGGGGGACAGTACCCAAGGGCAATTGTATCAAGTTTCATGGAAATCAATTGACATGTGAATATACCAGGTAATTTCCGTATTTCTGACATTTTGACGGAAAAATGACCTCTTAAGGGACTTCTATACGAATTTTGACCCCACTGGTGAGAAGGGTAACGGGGGGGGGGGGGGTGGGGGGGGGGGGGGCGCCGGGTGGGGGGGGTGGGGGGGGGGGACCGGGGACCATACAAGGACCAGTACATGCAAGGACATAAAAATGTGGCATGTATGGCCTAGGTGGAAAACAGTGGCAGACCTGGCCAACTTTGGAATACAACTTGTCAGCAATCCAGAGAACAAAATCAGTATTTTTGGCTCCAAAAATCAATATTCTTGCGAATTTGTCAATTTTGGCCCTAAAGTCACTTTTCGGCCTTTGTATGTAGAAATGTCAGTGCAGTGAAAGGCTATAATTTGGCGCACCCCACAAGAGTTTTTTTTTAATGACATGAACAATTTAAATGAAAAAGACTCTAAACTTTAACGGCTCAATTAACTTGAAAACTAAGCTACATAGGTACAAATGAACGCATCGTAGATAAGCTCTTTTAAAATAGCTTTTCCAGAAAAAATGGACAGAGCGTCCCGTAGTTGACAGGGCCCCATTTAAGGAACGTCAGCAGGAACTAAGTCCATATTGAGTATTTTAAAAAAAACTATAACAAGGTCTTAACTTTCCAAGCTTGAAAACTTTAAAAACAAACTATAATACATAAAGCAATAATTGTTGTAGGTCTATCCCTTTTTGCACCATTTGCAGTTTAATAGTTAATCAAAATAGGCTTCAGAGGACATTTTTGCAGACAGCATTTTAAATAAGTTAAATCCAAATGATTGAGGGGGGTGAACCATCCGAAAGTCGGAGAAAAACATGTCGGAAACTATATTAACATCTTTGAACATGAAAATCTTTCAAATCCATGTCCCCTTTTATTCACTTTGGAAGATGCCCTCTTCCTTAACTTTACTGTTCTGTTTTACTTATTTTCTTTCTTTTTTATACACTTATTTTTATTTTAGTAATGAGACTAGTTTCCGTATGTTTTGCGGGGAAAAAGTACGTCTGTTTCGCATCATTTTTCCGTCGGCCCTCAAAATACGAAACACGGGACGGGAAGAAGAAGACGAAAAGCAGATAAGAATGTGAGAGGGAGAGAATGGAACAGAGAACAGTAAAGAAGCTTGAGCAGGTCCTTCCTCGTCGGCTGTCTGCAGCGCACAATTGGTGATGTGGGGTTTAAACATTTTTTACTACGACGCCCAGACACACAGACTCGTACATTAGGCTTTAATGGGTCTAACAAAAAAATGTTCCCATGGACTGTTCTTAAAAGTCATGTATCACTTATTTTTTTTCCCTAAACCATCATGATTTAATTGCGCTTTACTAAAACTTCTCGTGCTCCTGCTGCATGCGAAGATGCCGAATTTCCATTTCCCCCCCCTTTTTTATTTTGGTCATCATTTCTTCAGAAACAATTTTTCGCTCTCTGACATCATCAGGATGACAAAATGCTAAAGTAAAACATTTCCTCTCAAATGTTGAATTAGTCTTGTCAGTAAAACGGGAAAATAATGGCCAAAATTCACAATCAAATCACAAGGTAGGCCCTATAGCCTAAGTTTTTTTCCTATTCGACTTTGATGGTTTTTAAGAACACTGAGGGAGTCGGGTTTTCGTACTTTCCATACAATTAATTGGGCGTCAACGCAGGGATCAATGTTACAAGATTAAATTCGTCATGCAGGGAATTCCCGTCTCCTTCGTAACCATCATTATCGGAATAGGGAGTCCGCATTCACATCTACTAATTAAATCGTTCTATTTTGTATTTCCACCTCATCGTAGGCTCACAATCTTAATGGTCATAATGACAATGTCAAATAAGCCTGGAAACAGCTTTTGAGATCTTTTCCGCTAGTTCAATATTAATTTATTAGAGCTCGGTGGCACTTAATACAAATTGCGTCCCCTCCTTCCGCATATTTTTTTGACCAACTGTGGATGCGGTGGGAACCTGACCGAGGTCGCGCCAGGGATTTTCGTACGATTTTCTTATAACCCTAACCCGTACCGTGTCCGTTTTGCCGACCGCAGCCCCAAATGCAACGAAAGGCCATCTATTTTTTATTTTTAACGGCAGCAGAGCAACGAGAGCCCAAAGTTTGCGTTTTCAACATTGCATCTCGGCCGTTTTTTCCCGGCACAGAATAGTAGAGTAATCAATAACGGCCCCGCATGCAACGAAACCCGCGTCATTTTCCCCCGGAAGACGGCCTCAGATGCAACGAAAACCATCGCTCATTTTCCCGAAAGACGGCCCGAGCAAGAAAAATCGCGCTCATTTACCGGAAAGACTCCCCAGAATTTAGCCCTTTATCAGGCTTTGAATTATTTATTCTATTTGTGTGAGTCCAGCCCCTGTCTGGACCGCTCAAAGTTCAGTCGTATCCAAGCCTTTTCGCAATATTTCCTTTTCTTTCTTTGTTACTCATTGTGTTTCGGGAGTATGTCTTCCGAACTATAGCCATCGTTGATTGGGTCAATGATGAGTCATCGTTCGCTTAAAATAGTTCTTAGAATCAGTTTAATTGGAACTGATCAATAACCATTCAATTATTGGGTTTTGGTAACCGCCCCCCGATTCAAAACAAAAGCGAATACCGGGGCGATTACAGCCAGGATCCCTGATGAGCTTAAGACCTGGGAATGTAAAATGTCAAACACGTTTGCTGCTTTGAAAATGGCAGCTGTGTAAAATCCTGGTGGAATTACATACATCGTTTTGTCAGTGTCACTGTGTAGACTTTAGGATCCCTGTGGACATGGTTTAGGATATTCGAGCTCGCTCACTGTTCTGAATATGACTATCATGAGGGTTTTGAAGCTACGGCTACGTGTCCTGATGTGGATTCGCTTACATAATGTGATTGTTACAGTCAGTAGTGAACGGATTGGTATTTTACACGTAGTTTTCATTGCATCGTTCACCATGGTTCGACCGAAAGTTTAGCCTTAAATTGTGCCGTAATAGGTGCCTGTCAAGACAGGTAAGTTCCCGAGGTAGTTCATGTCGAGCCTAGGATGTGCGTGTCCCCTAAATTCTCGCGTGACTTGGTGAACTGGACTTCATTTCTGGCTTGAATTTTGGGATGTTCTCCACACGTCACATTTGCGTGGGCTGTTGATATATACGCGGGTCAGGATTCCATCATTCATGCATTTCAAATTTAATGTTCAAAATCACTTGTCATGTCTGCGAGTGGCATTGTGACTGGTCACTGCAGTACAAATATTTGATAAAATGACTGACGTATGCCTAGTCTAGTCTCATATTCAGTGTGGTTGTGCAGGGGAGGTGGGAATAACTTTTACTAGCCTTTACTGGGGTCTTTTATTTCTGCAGAGCTGTGCTACAACTAGTCCATCTGCCATGCATCTCTCACATACCGTACGGACTCCCTCGCACTCGCAGCTGTCAATAACTTCGTCGATTTTTGCTTGAATGTAATGCTATAAGGCCGTGCACAAATCGATATGGTAATTTTGACCGCCGAAGTCATCGATCTTGGCAATTATCTTGAAAACGTTGTCATCGATGGAAATTGGGCGGGTGCTTAACAATGAACGATTCCTTTTGATTGACACATTATTCTTCACTGGGAAATAACAATTTGCGCAAAGACGCCGCGCTCCGCTCGGCCTCACGCTTCGGCGGTTCGACACCGCCTTCGGCGCGTCGCGGTTGGTGGATAAAAATGCGAGGCGTCTTAGACAAAATTCCCAGTGCAACGAACACATCGCGTGCGAATGCAATTAAAAACAGGGTAAATAAAGAAAAAATAAATATGAATGCGTACTGCAACACTGATCTGCATGAAATTGGGTAGGCTTATCGTTCGCCAGTCGTGAGTGTCGCTATTACGCTACATCATAATCGTTCGTGGCGCATTTGCACGTCATTGCTCCGGTTTACGTCATGAATACTTATGCATAATTAAAAAAATAGCTTATCGAAATGGTGGCGCTATCACCATCTAATCGCAATTGTCCTAATGGGCATTTGTACGCAGTGTCACCCGCCTGATGAAAAGCACTGCGCCTTCTGCGGGCAACACGGCCCAAATGCAGTGAAAAGCATTGCATCATTTCTCGTGAATGACGGTCAAATTCAACGAGGAAAAGCGCGTCATTTTCCGTACAGACTGCCCAATCAACGATGAACATCACATCATTTTTCCGTAAAGACGACCCAAATGCAACTTGAAACATCGCGTCATTTTCCGGTAAGAACAGGCCCCAGATGCAATGAGGGCCATGAGAGTCATTTGCGCGACCAAAAATAGTTTGTTGACGGCCGAGATGCAACGAGAACAGTTTCCGACCGTACACCCACGTTTTCTTTGCGTCTCATTGCATCATCGGCCGTGTTTAGGGTTAATGAGGTCACATGATATTGTAATAGACTTCTCAATCACCACTCATGCATCTATGGTGGTACAACCAAGAGTATAATGCAATAAGCAACCTTCAGTTATTGAAAGGATAACTACATTAGATAAAAGGGGTGTATACCTATGGGTTGTCTAATTTTATAAGATGACCAAGATCAAAAATATGTTATCTTGCAACCTCAATTTGCATAAAATAGCCATGAATATAGTAGGTTTAAATAAGTTATATATAACGACATTGCTAGCAACCTCCGATCCGTGAACAATTGTTTTTCGACCGCCTTTTGTGAACATGGAAGGTGCGCTTCCGTTGTGAATTACAATGAGTCCACCCCTTGTACGTTCAATACCACATTGCAGTCATGTTTAGTACATTAACATTTATCTAAGTTGTTAAAATAAAACACTACCTACGGGGTTAACTCAAAACAATTTAAAATGGAGCATTTAATGACATTTTAAACAAAACATCGCGATGTGTATCAGGATATACGAGTACGGACGTTGATCAAAAATAATGTCTTTGAAACTCAATTTGAGCAGCCGATTCTGTACTATCCTACACATTCACTCTCTTATGCCCACCCACACAAAAAAAAACTTTGAGCACAATGGTTGCTGCCGGGAATGTCGTTTCTCATAACAACAACACTGAACCTTGAAGCATCGCATGTCCTTTCATGAATATTAATTAACATACAATGACCTCGTACCCTGCGTTACTAATTCGTTAATTATGTGTGCTTTTTTATCTAGTTAAATGTGCAACCCGATACCGTATAGATACATCTATATATCTTAGTGTCCACCCATTTCAATTTTAATATCGCCTAAAGTAAATCCGAATACCCTGAAGTACAATTGTTTCTTTCCATAAGATCATTGTTTTGCTGAACAACAACGAACATTCTAAGACTGCATTTCGCGGTGGATGGCACATCCCGAGGTTTCGATTTTACATCGAAACACATCATTACAAATAAATACAACTACAATCATTATAAACTTCAAATTAAACTAAAATAACCTTATAAAACAATAAGCTTACAATACAAAAAAAACTAACAATTATAAACAAGTCCCAAAAAAATCTTTTGACAAACGCACTCGCACTGGACCCTCAATCCCCCCGCGTTCATCCCAATCCATTTCCCCTTTGAATTAAAATGGAGATTCCTTCACATTCTACCCGACCTTTACAACTCGATGATGAAAGAGGTGCGCTCATGCCCCGGGATCATTTGACGTCGGCATGCTAACAGTCTGAGGCCGAACACACCATTACAATTAAGATACAAATCGCCCACAAACTCCCCGCTCCCAAATAAAATGAGACCACAAAAACACTTCACAAATAAATAATACATATCATAACAAAACTAATCTATTCTAAAATAAAACCATACACTAGCATTACTCACAAAACATAGGCAAGCACAACCCCGAATAAAACCTTAAATATGCCATACTCCCCTTATAAATCAACCTAGCTCCCCTAACACACCTTGGTATAACACCCTAATAGATATGGTTGGACGATATTTTTTTACAAAACACCTGCTGCAACTTACAAACGGCCGATGCGCATACATCCTTGAACTCATTGAATGATTCTTTGCTCGTTTTATTTGAGTGTAGAATTAACAAATCGCGCTTTCCCGACGGGCCGATTCCGCTATACAAAAACAAACACAGACGTGAGTATTGACTCTGATATCTTGGTAAACGGGGTTACAAATACCTTCTATCTTTAGAGGCCGATTTTGCGTATGAAATTCATTCAGCTTGAATAGCACATCCCACACTTTCTCACGACCAATTTTGAACAACTATGCTCAATCAAGGGCAACTGAGTTCGGCTAGACTTTTTGTCGCCCGCTCTCCTAATCGTTCGATGATATTAGCTTCACTCATGACGCTACACTAGGGACAGGGTTCTAATAGGTCCCTCCGATTCGGTTGTCAAAGAAATTAGTGCCATATAATGACCCTACCTATGTGTACCCCTGGAAATGATCTTTTGACCCCCCTACTCTGTTACCCCCACGTTAAAGCCCGTGTCTCATGTATAAGCATACCAAGTAGCACTTTGGGGAAAAAAATCCATCACTGTATTACAAGCCTAAGTAAGTTGAAAAAGGGTCAACCAAAAGGTGTTACTTAAAGTATATAATGATCTTAATGAACCCCTGATGACCTTTGACTCATACCGTTACCCCATTAGAACCCCTTTCTTAATGGATATAAGGATAATAAGTAGACTTGATCCATCACTTTTACTAAAATTTACAGTAAGTTAAAAATGTCAACCAAAGTTTTATACTAAATGTTTTTTTTCGGATATCTACACACGAATCCTGCCTAAATAATGGTCTTTTCCGATTGCAATCTTCACCCGACCTAAAAATAAATTTAAACCAGTAAAATGTATCAATCCAAGTAGGTTGTTTCTGAAGTCAATTATTGGAATAACATTTTATAAAGTGTGGTTAAAAACAGTGGCACAAAACCTCCCCCTCTATGAACGGCTCCTCATTTTTGACTCCAACTTCCTAAAAAAAAAAAAAAATTGTGCTCATGCAAGAATACACACTGTAATTAAACGATCGTGATTTTGACGTTGGGTGGGAGATTTGACAACCTAAACTGGCTAAAATTGGCACCACTTACCCAGTACCATTTCAAAGTGTTGGTGCTTATACACTAAAATTTAAGATACCTTTCCTAAACCACCTGGATTTTTTGTATGCGCATGGATTCCAAGATGTAATCCCAGACGCCCATTCCGTACTTTCGTTATCCGCCTAAGAGCATGGATAAGGGGAAGACAAGATAACAATTTACTATGAATTTAACAGAATTCATATTTACCTCATCTGTAACGTATCGCGTAATTGTCAAAACAAAGTAATAGATGAAAATATGGTAAATACAAATGGGATTCATTCATAGGATTATGGTATGAACAACGTGTTCAAACTAGAGCTGGGAGTTTACCGTTTTAATTTTCCTATCCGTTTTACACGGTCTGGTACTTCCGTCGTTTAAAACGTTTACCACTATCATAACAGTTTACGACTGCCGATTTGGCGCTCCCACGCAAATGCAAGTCTTGTCCATAACTCGTTCGTAAAAAATTTCCGGGGGGTTTTTACCCGGCTTTGCATTCAATCTTAAGTATCAGCATCTTGAAACCGATCTGAACCATAAAATGTTTGTTTTGTACTTTACCTATTTATGGTTTTAATAAAAATCCAATAAGCAGAGTTGAATATCCCAAAGATCCCAACGCAATCACTCACTGCGAAGCTGCCATTACCGCTTGGGCACATTTTAAATTTACCTTTTTTTGTAGATCCCCTCTTGTATTGAAGCTCCGCATAATTGGGGCCGTTGGTTTAATATGCGTGATCTTTGCCGAAGTCAACCCACTCACTCACAAGACTTGGTAACGGGGATTTGTTCCTTTCCCGTAAAATTCGGAAAACCATTTCTTCTAGAAGAATCAATTGGAACTGTTTCCTTTACTTTTCACTGACGGCGGGTAATGTGGTGACATTTGACTGCAAAGGCAATTACATAATACTGAAAAAATTTAGTAGGGTTTTGCTGACGTTAAACGTGTAGAATTTTTCTAAACGTTTAAGTGACACTTCCGTTACTTGTAAACGTGTAAAACGTTTAAACGTCCCAGCACTAGTAGTTCAAATCCAAAATACCAAATGAAAGACCCCCTAGATGTAGATTCCCCTGAGTTATAATTGCCATCTTGCAAGGAAATTTTTGTCAACTCTCCAACCTAAGGGGCATTTTCGTGATCCACACCTCGTTCCCCCTGCATACCTACTACAAAATGAGATTTTTACTTCAGCCTGAACTGTTTGGCCCAATATAGTAGCCCGCCTATCTTAACCTGCATAATCATATTCATCTTCCCTCTAGAATTGCAATTTTAATTTTCTGTCCGTAAAGACACATTACAGCATTCCCTCATAAAACTAAACTTCCCCCCAAAATGATTAAAAAAAAAACCATCTGAATCAACTGAATTTTGGCAATAACCTTTGTTTTATAGGATAAATGAACCACAACATACTCAATGATAATCCTCGTACAAATAGCCATGGACTGGTTTTGTATTTTTAATGACCGGGTTGAATTTTATTTTTAAACCCCCTTACATACTTGACACAAAAATAATCCATACTTTTTTATTAACCTCCTTATTATATTTTATCTATCTTTCACTTGTGAATCCCTACTTTTTATTAACCTATCCTCCATTTTATTAGATTTTATTTTTTTCAATCTTAACTTTGTACCCCAAACTTTTGGACAAAGTAAAATCTGACAAAAATGTGTATTAACAAGACTTAACCTTTACACAAACAATCAACGGATTTACTTACCACATTTTTGTACACTGAAGGTGTAGTTCACCTTGATTGGCGCAGCAGTCCGCTGCCATGTGGCTGGGATTGACCATGGGGCTGTTTCCTGCCCGTGAGACTTTTACTGGTGAGAACATTCACCAGGCTTATTTGCTTTTATGCTGTCGGAATAGAACAAAAGTTACATCAATTCGTAACATTTCATGCATCATTCTTTTTGGTTTCTTTTGTTTCTGCGAGTGAGTCAGTATTCATAGATAAAATATTTTGGCCATACTATTTTAAGGTTTTGGTTTGTGTTGGGTGTTAACGAGCTTGAATTGCCTCAGTCCTTTGTAGTCTTTCCTCTTTGCTTTGGTTCTTGGTTATTAACCCTACCACTGTTCTCGTGACTTGGCCAATCCCCCGGGAGGAAGGAAGGGGTAAAGGGATAGAAGTAAAGAAAATCTTGGGATTCAAAACCGGACCCTTGGGGCCCCAGTCCGCATTACCAGGGATGGCAAACCACAGGGGTGTCGCTGGCCCCCGGAAGTTTTGTGCCCATTGTGTTTGCTCGTACGTGACGTCATCGCATCTTTTTGGCTTATGGACTTCTAGCCTCTCTCAATTATGTTTTTAGTGAATGTGAATGCAGAAGGTCATAAGTGGCAATAGCTCCATTGGGTCAAAAATTCCCATCAACATACCATTAGGCCAGACTTGCCAGTGGCTTCTGAAATGGGTACTTCAGGGCAACATAGGACCCTTTATGACCCATTTCAAACCACCGACTCAAAGAAAGACAAATTGAGTTATCCTAATAAATTGTAGCACGGCAGATGTATCACATGGCCGCTATTGCACTTACGACCTTCTACCATTCACACTACCTATTTGTTTTTTAAAATATCGTACAAGAAAAAAATAATGAAAAATTAACCATTCGTCCAAAGCGGGAGGCCCGTAGCCAACTGTCCTTTACCTACCACTTCAATTTGACCCAGAGGGTGTATTGAGTCATCCCACATGCACTAGGTTTTTGAATTCATCACCTCAATGGGGTCATGGATTCCACAAAATCCTATTTTTAACACATAAACCCCTGACTTTATGCTCAATTTAGAGCCCCGAAGCATTAGTTCTTAGGGAATTTTTAGCATTATCCTGAAATGGCTTGTGGTTCTTAAACTTTTGGAACACGTTTATCCCTAAGTACTGACATTTAAAGTACGTCATAGGCACAAGCACTGCATTATGGGATTGGTGTCAAACCCCTCTGATTTTTGACCCTGTGCAACTGAATACATACCGGATGGGTTCTACTTTGATAGCCACAATACGACTGACTTTTTTCATTGTTTTCTGCCAATGGATGATGTGTGATAGTGAAGTTCACATGATTGAAAGAATTCGTAAGTTTTCTTTTCCACATAAAAATGCCCCCCCGAAACCCCCCCTCAGATGGCAATAGAAGAAGAGAGATTTAGTTACTTTAAGTACAGATGACTTCCACTCACTACAACAACTCAAACAGGATGTCAATAAGCAGTAACTACAACTAACAGCTCTAGTTTGAGTCACAGACACATCACACACCAAAAAAAACCCAAACCTTTTCAACTGAGATTGCAATTTTAAGGACTGAAATATTTAGAGTACCCGAGAAATTGGTCGCAGCCAAACACGGAACTGCCTCTGAAAATAGTGGAAATTTGACTTGGAAGATTGATATGCGTCGCACAATCGTAATTTGCAAATTTCAAACTAGGGAAAATACGGCTAATTGGAACTTGTAAATCCCTCGGGCCTTGTGTTGACCAATTATGAAGGCCAAACTGAGTTCAAAAGTCATACTGAGGAAATTAGATCAATTTGCACATACCCCATATGAGCCTTGGTCAAGTGGTTCTTGTGACCAAGATGAATTGTTAATAGGAAATGCAGCAAGAATAGAGCAGTAAGCAGCCAACCTAACCAAAGTAACACAGGCAATAACATATTGCCATACACAAATGGTCTTATTTGAGGTAATTAAAGGTCAATTTGTGTACACCCGCATATGAGCCTGTGGTCAGTGGTTCTTGTGACCAAGTATGAAGTTAATAACGCACTGCATGCAATAATGAGCATTATGTTTCTTATCAGAGTTTATGTACATTTATTATGTTCTGAATTTGTTTATAAAATGTTTGCTTGTTATTATGTATGTGTGTTGTATGTACTCATAATAATAATAATAAAAAAAAAAAAAGAATGAGAGGCAGCAGTCAATTTGCACATACCCCATATGAGCCTGGTAAGTGGTTCTTTTGACCAAGTAAATAAAGTAGGGAAATGCATGCAGAATGAAGCAGTAAGCAACCAACTTAACCACTGGCAGATTAAATGGAATTATACAAAGATGACACTGTGTGTCTGTATTGTGGTCAATCCCATTTGATACATAGTCCAGCTACAGACATGTCCCCTTTTATGAAATATCACGTTTTTCAACGGTTTTTCTAGACCAGTTTTACCTGCTGAATCTGAATCCGAGGATGCCAGACGAAAAACCTTGAGGCTTTTCCAAGAAACGCAAAATTTCAAAATGGCCCACCAAAACATCTGATAAACTCATGTGGCATGTGTCTTTAAATCGCCACCCATAGCTTACCTTGCGCGATCTAAGAAAATCACATCTATCGTGCTTCAAGTTAGCATAACATAAGAAGTATTCACTCACCTCTACAGAAGTATACATTTTCTAAAAGGAAATTTCATGAGGATTCAAATATGCCACTAAAAATTGGTTGGTTGAGTAGACGCACTATATGGTTGAAAACATTTTACTTTCAAGGACACAAAATAGTTTCTGGTAAGAGCCATATCTCACCGCCCATTGCCCCTACACTTATTTTCTCCATATTTTGAATTCCTCATCAAATTTCCTCATAAAATGTATAACTGTGTGGGGAAATGCCTTTTCACAAATAAGATACATTAAAGCAAACATTTAATAACTTTGTGTATTGAAATTGAGCCAAAAATATCAAATCCACCTGGATAAATTCATTGAAGTTCCATTTTCTCCCTATCATGCGGTATAGAGTAGAATACAGGTATGATTTTGGGACCGATACTCTCTTTACAGACGAATTGATTCCAAGGCGATACCATTAAAAGTGCAAGAAGTGCGGAGCCGAGTTCTTTTTCCATGCAGAAATCATGTGTCCGCCGGTTTTCAATTCCATCGTAAAGAGGAGTACCGCGGTTTTTCCCAAAATCCATACCTTTATTCTAAAACAGCTTCAACATTTAAGGTCATCTTTAACCCAATTCGCGATACTTTACGGCTTAAATACAACAACAAGAAAGGACTGTCACCACCCGAGTAACCACAAATCAAATGACCCGTTGAACTCAACAATCTTACGCATCGAGACGCAACGTTGGCAGTTATGTCGCAACGTAGCAAAACGCATTATGACGCGAGCCATTCAACCTAAAAATAACGTCAATACGCAGCGCGTACTACCAGGGTTCATGGTCGAATTGAACCCGGGCATCAGCCATTGAAAATATTTTACATTTTCAAGCTTTTTTAAGAATATAATTTATTGAAATTGGTAATATTTTTTTCATATCTTTTAAAAAAAAACAATTGAAACAACACAATAGTATAAGTGTATAAACCTGGACCAATACTTGTCCTGAAGTGGATGGTTCATACAATTTCAATTACATGGCTGTTGAAACACGAATGTCTAGGTCGTCAATTGGTCAATGTAAAGTGGGCTCCTCTCTGAACAGTTTAATTCCAAAAGATGCTACAGTCCTTGGGAATAACTGCCTTTGTTACTAGTTTAACATAGGCAAGACCACTGACGCATTATTGTTGGCATTATATCTGCATATTCGTGAACTTGTTACTTTAAACTGTACTAAAAATGTTTGTCAATTACTTTAATTATTCATGTGGGCCCTATTCATATTAACATTTAGAGGCTGAATAGAACATAAATCCAATTTAGTCTGTGCAGAAGAAGTGAATGGCAAAAAAAAAAACAAGAAAATAATACACACTGTAAAATGTTAACTTCCATAGATTTTGTGTGTACCGCTTCCCCCGCCTCCGCTTCCCCCGCCCCCACCACCCTGCCCATCGTGAATTCTTTTAAGCCGTTGTCATCATTAAAATGCTAGAGTATCCCCATTACGGGCTGAGAGTCATTTATTTAGCTTTAAAAAAAATGAACCAAAAGCCATTGCAACACCTTCATGTTTGGCAGAGATATCATCATTTCATTCAGTCGAATTTGGAAACGTAACCACACACCTTTTTTGGGTGGCTAGTTTCACGACACATGGCCATATGTTTTAATTACTCAAAGTATGTATTTTTTTGGCTTTTCCAGCCAAAAAACCCATTGTAACCCATTAAAG
>JAMKCH010068878.1:0-47145 GCA_023653785.1 Ophioderma brevispina
CCAAAAAGCCCTGGGGTTACAATAAAATTAATAAATCTATTCAAACTAAAGATGAAATTAGTTCAAAACCAACTACCGGATAAGTAAAAATAAATCTCAAGTACAGTAACCACCTATATCACTACTTCGGACTCAGCAAAAATCCTTCATCTCAACTAAAAATTGAATCACAGAAAGAATATCAAAACTAATGTCGAAAACTTTGAAAGACTTATTAGGACGTAATAATCAAACTAAAAACTCCTGATTGGTCCTAACAGAAACAGGATTAAAGACTAAATAATGCTGAAATTGCTGAAAGTTTTAACGATTTTTGGCAACATTGGACAAAATATTGCTGGAAAAAATTATGATCCCTTTCTTCAAACCACCCTCTTGCATCAACTCTAATCGCTTATTTATGTCACCTACTTCCCCTGCAGGAGATTATTATATTACCTCTAACTTAAAAATAGTTAGAGTAGTGGAACTGACGGCATTAGGCAACAATTCAAACAAGTTGTCCATCAAGAAAGTGAGGGTTGGGGGGTCACTGCCCATATTTCACTATCAAAACCGACTGGTTAAAAATTGCCAATGTGACCCTATTTTTAAAGCGGAGTGACAAACATTCTCAAATTATAGAACCTATATCAATTTTGCCAACGTTGAGTAAACCTAAAAAAGTGTTTTATGTCGTTTATTTAACAGTAATCATAAAAAAAAACCTCCCCATTCTCACCCAATTTGGCTTTAGGCCCAAAAGATCTACTTTCATGGCAATCAACAAGTGTGACTGCGTATTTCACAATCGGTATTTTTCTTGATTTAAGCAAGCCTTGATACCCTTCAACCACGACATTCTCTGATCCAAACGTTTGGATCATGGTATCGAGGCCTTGCCAATGACTGGATGAGAAGCTACCCGACCGGCAGATATCAACGATTGATCTACAAAGCAAAACCATTACTGACCATGCCAGCATCACTGCGGCAGTTGGCGTAGCTAGGATTCCATATTGGGGGGGGGGGGCAGTTCGATATTCCAACCGACAAAGGGGAGGGTCCAGGGGCCCGCCTAGGGCCCCTGTTGGGGTCCAGGTGCGAAGCCGGTGGGGGTCAAAATTTTTGGTTTTATATGCTTTAAATGTCTTTGAGGGCATCCTAATTTTTGACGATTTTGTAAAAATTTACTTGGCGCACGCTGTGCATTGAACTTTAACCTATACTTTGCCAGCAAATCTGGCCTGCAAACTGCCATGACCTGATTTTCAGTGAACGACGGGCTCATCTAAACCGACGAAATCAATTATTGGGGGGGGGCGGCCACCTGCCCCCCCTATGGCTACGCACTGACAGGAGGAGTCCCTCCAGGGCTATAACTTGGTCCTCTCTTATTCTTACGTACAAAATGATTTACCCCTCTGTTTAAAAATTCCCCAGTTTTACTTTTATTTGCAGAGATATTTTATTTCCCATTCAGACCCGCTTAAACTTGAGGAAATATGAAAGACACTATGTCGAATCATCTAAGTTAACTTTTCCAAGGGGAATGCCAGAAAAAGGACGAATGGCAGTGTTCAATGATACAAATCAACATTGAAGTATGGGTAGTAGAATGTGTCCGTACGGACAGTATAACTAACATGTTCGATTTGTTTTTTAGGTTGCTTCAGGTCTTAGTATTTGAAGGGGAGTACGATACTTGTACTTGTTATAAAAAGTAAAATCTGATTTGATGATTTTTTTTGCGAATTTCTGATTTAGCAAATCACTGATAGTGCCTTTAACATTCAACCCTTAAAAAAATAGCTAATGTTTAAACTAAATAAACTTTCTCTAACATAAAAAAGACTAAGTATATGATTTTTAAAAATAAATTATTAATAAAACTAATATTGACATTAATAAACAAATGACGATACTCCAATCCTCCAGGTTGATACAACCAAATTTCAATTGGCCCATTAATGGACTCTAATATTTCTGAATTCCCAAACATAGCAATATCTTAAAATAGTTCCAATACATTGGTGTGATTCGTAAGGGCGTCCTTATCTCCAGCATTCTTTAAGGTAGAAAATCCTAATCAAAAATGTTTTTTTCCTTAAGAATCATTTTCTGTTTTGGCCAGTTTTAGTAAATTCAAAAACAGAAAAATCCCAAAAGCTAATTCCCATATTTTAACACTGTTTTTGTTTCATTTTAACCTGATTCCGGATATTTTGCAAAAACTACAGAAAAAACAAAAATGGAAACACTTTGTTCTATACAGACCAGGGAATCAGGCGAATACAAACCTCTTTTACATGGGGTTAAGGAAAGTAATGTAATGCCTGCAAGAACAATGGTGATGGTAATTGACCAGTAAGTATCTGAAAAACCTATTTTTGCCTTTTCTCGTTTCTATTTTTAGACCAAAGTGTCAGTTTTGATGCACAATATCTCAGTTTGTTTCTCAAAATAAAATGCCATTTACCAGAGTTGTTCATTAGAAGATACTGCTTGTACTGACGTTGTGTTTTGTTTTTAAGTCACCCAGAGTTATTAGCATTCAACATAATAATGAGCTGTGAAATTCTTGTAATAAATAAAAAAAATAAAAAAAATAAAAAAAATAAAGAATTAGAAAAAACAATAAAACGTCAGTAAAAGGCAAATTGTGTAATTATCACAAATACCAAGTTTTAGTAACGTTTCCATATAGAGTCCCATTGATGCAAATGATGTATTACAATTGATTCCGTTCATGCGCTGTATGATGTGTGCAGTAGTGCTTGCCGGAATGAAGAGCCATACCTCATTGCATCAATGGAGATTTATATGAAACGTATACCAAGTTTATTGTTGATAGGTAGTACACTTTGGTCAGGAGAACGCATCAAAATTTCTTCAAATGGCAAACATTGGCGGCCATAATGATCTTCATTTGATAATTTATTCAGAAAGTGTCGGATTGCACATAATTCCAATATACTATAATATTAGTATGAAAAAATTTAAATAAGAACTTTAGTTTGATTAGGATATTTCTACCTTAAGACTCTGTACAATTTCTCATTCTCCAGATCTGTCAAAATGGGCACGATATGGCTGGATCCTACAACTCAGTCTTGAATCGGTTTTCTCTTCAAAATGCGACACCGTTTCTACTTGTACTAATTCTCTATGGCTTGCCCACACTGATCCCCTTTTCATCTCTTTTTCTATTTAAAGTGCGCGACAATCTTACCAACTTCAATTTGCCTCTTTTATGTACCAGTATCACCACAATCTTCTTCCATGTTTATCTCCCCCCGGGATCTTATCTCATGAAGGCTTCAACGTTGACACTCCTTCCCATACTATGATACCATAGCAGGGGACTGTAGTGAAAAGTGTGCGCTTCCGGATAAAATTGTGAATTTTTGAACACAAGTACTTTAGGCATTATAATCCATAAAAATTGATGGAGCACTTGGGGGCAACCCCCCCCCCCTTAAATGGCCCAGCTTGGGTTCAAGGTTATACAGGGGTAACATTTAAAATGTTCTGAATGTGTGAAAACGCACACCATGGGTGTTTGTCTGGTCACAAGGATTCCAAAAGGATAAGTTACACTAGACAAAAGTTGATTTGATTCAGTTATATGTGTGGTACAAATTGTTTCTCTAGTTTAAAGGATTGAAATAAGGAATAGTTTGCATGATTCTGTTATGCTTAGTTTTAACGTTATCCAACAGAATAGGTTACCGGTCAATTGAATCCAATAGCTGCCAAAGCTGGTGATAGCTGTGACTTTATTCCATTTTGGTTAATAACCAGACAGTCAGATAGTCAAAAAAAATATTTCCTATATTCATTCTATGAGTAAACCAAACATTTGAACCACGTTTTACAAAATTGGAACAACTTTTAATTTTTGAGCCCTGTACAAACCAAACCATTGACTTTTTTTACCATTTTTACAGTTTTTACCCCATAAATTGCCTAAACTATTAGTCACAGGGAGTATCAACTATTACCTTTATGGAATCCTTGAACTAGACAGGAATCCTGGTGTTGTGCTTTCAACAACAATCGGAACATTAAAAAAAATTACCCCTGGATGTAAACTTGAAATCAAAGTGGGGGGTGTGGCAAAGTGCTTCCATCAATTTTTTTGATATCATGTTATAAAGTATTGTGGACCAAAATTCACAATTTTATCGGGATTTGCACACTCACATAAACTCATTTCACTACAGTCCCCCACTACCAGCAATGCTAATGACACTGCAATTAAACTACCAACACTGTCTTGCCAGTAATACTTCTAAATCTCAAGGCCCTAAGCTGGGAGGCAATTGCCCTCTCAAACATCCAGAATTCCCCTCATATCATCCTTAAAAGACTTAAGAAGTCTCTTGTCAAGCTGGCATATCTCCTCTTATCATTTGATTTATAACTACTCTTAAGTCAGAAATCATGTGTTGTCCTAGTTTTTCTGCCTGTATATTTTGTCTCGTCTCCCCTGTTGCTTTTTTCGTATTAAGCATATCTACTTGTAAACTTTCATTTTGACCTTTTTGTAGAGGGCACTGTAATCTTACCAGCGCGGTAGCGTGTCCTCGTCCTTCACCATGTATGCGTTCCAAAATACTGTTTTGTATTGTTTTTCTGTAATTTTACTCCCAAGAGAGATGAGAACAGAAGGAGATGGTCGATTTTGCCAATCGTAGCAGGATGACTCTCTTCATAAGCTCATTGTTAGGAAACTAAAAGGGCCACTCGATTGGACCTTTGAAGTAATGTGTTCAACCGCCTCAAGCTTGGACGTTCGGGAAGGTTTCACAACAGGAAGTAATTGACACGCTCCCACTAAAATAGCTTATTAATTTTCCAGCTAAAAGATCTCTGCTGGCAATGAACTCCGCGGTTGTTCTTACTAATTGTTATTTATTTTAATCGTTGGCGAAATAATTGAGGAAATCAGTGGCTTTTTAACGAAAGAAACAGCAAAATCGACCCTTTTTCGGTAAGCTAACATTGAATCAAAGTTTTGGGGGTCAATAAAAGATGTTGTTATTTTAGCCTAATTTACCAATATCCGGGTTATTTCCTGTGAAATATGATATCATGAATGATTAAATGCATTTTCAATACATCTCAACCATACTTTTTTGTGTCACAAAATGTCCAAACTGCCAAAATACTTTGAAAATTCGGGGTCAAAGTTGTTTATAACTGATGCAGGCGAGTACGTTTCGCTGTACTGGTCACAACCATAGTGTATAGACCTGTGCAAATACCAATTGAAAACTGGGTAATTGGAATGTTTCTGTGATTTAATGACAGGTGCATGTAATGTTCTCCAGCAAGTAGCGTAAGTCTTTGGTCCAATCGATTAGATTTAAGCCGATTGAGATGAATAGGCGGTTGAACAGGTTATCTTTTGAAGTAGCAGTCGAACCACCTCCTTCTTTCTCATCTTCTCTGTTATCCCCTATATTTGTAATTACAATTTGTAAAGGGGTGAATTTTTGGAAAAGGTCCCCTTTTGAAACACGTCGCCCTCCCCTAAAAAAATCCTGGTTACGGGCCTGAATAGGAAGAAACGTTGATATTTTTCAAATTTACTGGCTCAAAAATAATATTGTAACACTTAAACATTTGTAACACTTAAACACTTATGACGTCATTATGACATAATGTTAGTATGTTGGTACTCATTTTGGTATTAAAGGAAAGAGGAGGACCTGCTATCTATTGCAACTAAAATCAAATATCTGTGATATTCCTGTGTCGTACGAGGCCTGTTGGTATTTCCCTCCAAGGGGGGGGGGGGGAAAAAAAAAAAAAAAAAAAACCCGATCCATCAATTTGGGATCACCCTTTACCTTTCCTATACCCCGGTATTTTTTATGGGGGGATGAAACGGAGCATAAAATGTCAATTAATTGGCAATTACATTAACTCATTTGACACCGGAAAATGGAGTTTTAGTAGGGCGAAAAGAATAGAAGAGAGCGGTAACAACCACCCCCCTTTCGGAAGACGAGGGTTATTTAATTTATAATTTATAAATTTAATTAGGTATAAATTAGGACTTATCACACTGATATTTCAGATGAAACTGACATTGGAATCAGTTCGACATGGTGTCGGCTATCAAACAGCCTCAACGGTAAACAAATTCAACATAACCGGCATTTAAAATATTACAATTTGGCGGGTTTTCGAGGTAGAATTAAACGTATGAGCACGCTTGGGCACCCGTTCAGAAGTTATACTTTGTTACAAGGTATATTGGACTTTCATAACACTGTTTCTGAAGAGTCGGAAATGATCGGACCATTCTCATATTATTTTCACAAGATTATATTCATTTAGATAGTTTTGTCACTATAAACTCATGTGACAACCAGTGCCAAAAATTCTATTGGAAAATTGAATTGTGGGAAGAACATTATACTTCCTCGATCTCTTTTAAGAGTTTAATTCCAAATGGCGCCAACTCCAATAGCTGCTTTGTGTGAAATGTTTGTGGATAATTTTAAAATGTTTAAGTTTAATGACATAAAACGGATAGATTGGTTACTGATTTGATAATATAGTGTATTTTTTAATAATTTAAATACAAATTTGCCCATTATTAAATAAATGCAAAATTCCAAATGGCGAACTTAGGATAGCTCCTTTTGAAAAACTTTACCATATAGGTACCGTGCTATTAATGATTATGTGTTTAAAGTGCACGGGGGCTAAATAACGTTATAAATCATTGTGATTTATTAAGATTAGATCATTTAACCTCTTGGGAAATTCTGTAAATTACTTTTGCACAGGGCAGGTATTGGAGTTAGCGCCTTTTGGAATTAAACGCTTCAAATTAAATATTTTCCGAAAACGTGTATATAACGTACATAAATATAATTTTATACTAAAAGTAAGTTAACCAATTTATATACATATTTACATACACTTTAGTTCCTTGTTATTTTGAGTCTACTTTGGGATTGTCAGTCCATTATTTTCTTCATGAGTCAATGGAGTAAATGGCCGTCTCAATAATAATTTGATACTTAACCAAACAGTACACACTTTAAAATGTTTATTTTTATCCAAATGTAATTTTTATCCAAAATGACCTTTAGAATTTAGTCTTTTAGTATATCGACATTTTAAAAATTAGTGATTAGCCATAGCTAGAAGCCGCTGTTGACAGTTGGTCGTCCATAAGTACTAACTTGAAAACCCCCACCGTTGAAAGCAGGAACAGATGTGCCAATGAAACTTGCAGACGCAGCCGACGATGAGGTCGTCTTAATGACGTACGTGACGAATACGCCAAGAAGAATGACACCAACAAAGACTAAGACACCACCTCCAGCAGATGCACCAATTATCAACATGGCTGAAATAGTTGGATAAAATATGTGAATAAAATATATCCCTCCTCTATCACTTTTTAGCAGTAATAACACTTAAGGGGGAAGAGGAAGGATGTAACTCTGGATAACCAATTGCAAATGCCTACACTTTAATTGTTTAGAACAGTGATGACATGAGTGTACCCAATATTTGGATTTTCGTCTCTCGTATCTGAATGCTTCCATGTTTTACATTTATTATCTTGTAGTTGTGCAGCTTTCCAGTTTAGTTACCCTGATTTTGTTTCAAATCCATGACCTCATTTTTGAGATAATTAGTTGGGCAAGTTGTAAGTTCCCCATAAGCACTGATGTTAAAAAAATACCAAACCCGCGAGTCTTTGATGTATCTGAGTAACACTTATGTGTTCAAGTATGTCAAAGCTGTGAGTCCTAGGTGTATTTGACTTACATCTTTGTGTGCAATTAGGTCAGAGCTCTGAGTCTATAATACACCCTTTCCGTAATTTGCACATTCTGACCTGATGGTGGTAGTTATTGGTTTCGGTACGGACGGACGTTCCCGTCCCGTGGCTTGTCTCAAGGACGACGTGCCCGTCCTCAAACATGACAGGCTCAAGCATCAGGCCAGAATGTAACAATTATGGAAAAGGTGTGAAATGTTTTTTACTTAGACGAGATGAGCTGTAACTTTAAACTGATGTTTTATCATTCCATATCCTAATTCGAATAATATAGGAATAAAGCACAAGGCAGCTTTATTTTGAGTATAAACATTATATCAAGCATCCACAACTTAGTAGGGTTACAAATAAAATCCTATTCTCGAAGTCTGGGAAGAAGGTTTGAAGAAAGTTTTTCTATAGGTCGAAGGTTGATGAATCAGAATTTTTGTGTCCAACCTCTGAGAATTGTGGGGAACATTTGTGAAAATAAGGGGTAAAAGGGTTAGTTAAATGTACAGCCCTGAAAAGGTTCAAGATATCCCGGGCCAAAACATTATCTAATACCGCTTCTCCATGGTTCACTGGGAATGGGCCAAAATGGATCATGAAAGCATCGTCTTCCGGAGGGACGTTAAGCCTTCGTGGTCCCGTGTACAGAGAGTCACAACTGTACATGTACATCGCCGTCAGTGTCGAATAAAAGTAGGGTGGAAACCTCTGATTGTTTCCAATCCGACCCAGGCCTCAAAATAAGCGCGGACCATGTTAGGAGCGCAGTATCATGGATACCGCGGCCCCGGATCAGACATAGCTGACCCTATCCTGACACACCACAAACCATTACAATGACTTGTGGATTGACGAGCACACAAATTTCTAATTTGTTGAAAACGGTGTCAAATTATTGCTTGGTAATACTGAAGTGTATATCATTTCGATTTTTAGGGACAGCTCTGTGTACCCAATTTTGCGGTTATTTTGGTGTCAGCCTTGTACATTTGCCCATAATTACGCAACCAAATGTCAAACATTGTTAAAATAGGCAAGAACGAACAATTGACCCCAGTTTCAACAAAATCAGCACATTGGGTAAGTATTACCCCAGGAAGACCTTCAACTTTAATAGGGCTGTACCTGTAACTCAAGTCGGACAAATCCTTAAACGAGACCAATGTATTGATGTGCATTTAAACGATTTGACTTGATTTCAAATTTCCCCTGTAATAATCCCCCTCTTTTTTGAATGTGACCCCCATTTTCAGTGACTCGGACAAAAAATATGATTCAGCACTCTTCAAACTATAGAAAAAAACATCTTCCAAACTTCCTCCACCCCAGTTCGAGAATAATAGCAGAGATTTCTTATAAGCGCCTTATGCTATTGGGCACTAAGCGCTTTCACAATGGCCGATGATCAATGTGGCCCAACATACCATAAACCATTTAGCATCCATTTCAAGGGAGCAGCAGATAGGGATCAGCGCTTTCCCTTATCCAGCCAAAATACATCGAGATAACATCGCAGCGGGACCAGCTTCCCAAATATCGCAGGGAATTCGAAAACAATAAGCGGGGGGGATTAGTTCTTGTCCAGGGAAATACAGAAAGCTGAATCTAACAGCGGCTCCAACGCAAGCCTATACGCATGGATGAGCATACATTGAAGTCGAGGCGCTGACATGATTGAGCATTTGTCCGCTAAGAATGGGATCCTTATTTATATAACCCTACTAAATACGTGTACGTGACACGCGGAATTATTTTGTTTGATCGATCAAAGAAGAAATGAATTCCATATTTCAACTACAAGTACACACCTAGCATATTTCACTAATCGTACGTATTGTATCATGACGTACCACGCAAAAGCATCTGATTTGAAACCTGGCTGACAGTGTAGTTAATTTGTATATTATAATACGAAAACAAATAGTGGCTTACTAGGAATTCCTTCATTATCAGTAGCAGATTCTGCCTGGACTTGACCATCCAGATCTCCACCATCATCATTGTCTTTGATGGTGACGGTGATATCAGAAGGATCTCCCTCTAACCCTCCTTGAATAGGACTTAGCAGTACACGGAATTCTTCGTCATCTTCAACCAAGTTGTCATCGGTAATGAAGATGTTTGCAGAAGCTATGACCTCATAAGGAGCAAAGGACAAAGTCGTCTGCTCCTGGTAGTAGTCTTCGTTCTCCATGGCGGTTTGTGCAACCGAGGTAAGAACTGGTAATGTATAAAATAGTAATAACATGACTTGCTTTTATTTCAACATATTGTTCAGGGGCGGATTTAGAGGAGGAGCGCGCCCCTTTTTTGCAGAGCACAGAGCGCCAGGCGCCGCATAGAGCACGCCGGGCGCACGGTAGATCTATAAAAATGGCTTTTTACGCACATGCACAGGGCGCCCTGTAGATCTCCAAGAATGACGGCACAGGGCGTCGGGCGCCGCTAGCTTTGTGGGCTCCCAGCGGACGCAGGCGGACCACCGGACCTAGGACCTACCCCTTTCAGAATTTCGAACAGACTGCAAAAAAATATAGGTCTACCGGAAAAAATTGGCGCCCCCTCTATTGAGAAATCCTGGATCCGCCCGTTGTTGTTGATATTATCCTTATAAAATGTGATTCGTGTGTAGACCAATTTCTAGAGATGGTATGATGATGTTTCAAAGAAGACATGTTTTAACACTTAAAATGGGGTGACCCGATTTAAGTAATATGTTTTCATCTTGATAGAATGACATTCAACCCCATTTTTGCTCATAACTTCCAAACCAAACATCCTTCGCCCCCCGCTGTCACAAGGAGTAAATGAAAAAATAGTAGTTTTTTTCTGATACTACGTGTTTGGCGAGGCTATTAGCGATCGGACCATGGACCTTTAAGTGGACGGGAGGGGGGTCCTAGGGACACGCAAACTATATTTGTCTAGTTTTACGACTAACGATATACAAGGAAAACCTTGTCCTAGAAGCAGATCATGACACTACCTGTGATTTTGGAATAGCACTACAAACAATAGAACATCGATTGGTCTGCCCACTGTTGGAGCAACAATGTAAAGATAAGGACCTTGCAGAATTCAGTCAGACATTCATCTCAGGCTGGATCACATTTCAGAACTACTGTGTTTGGCTACGATAAGAAGATAACTGATATGATTTGATGTGGGCGTATCTGTGGGTTGCCATCACATTCACCTCAGCATGCTCAGCGAGCTCAGAATTCATATTGAATGGAGCTTGATTAGAATGGATACGTGACTTACGAACACTTCCCGAACTTCTGACATCACCACGTCTCGTCACAGACACTTCAAGGACCACGTCTTCCCCTTCTGTCACCTCGTAGTTATTTCTTGCAAAAAGGAATTCACCTGTATTTTTATGGAGATTACAAGATGAAAAGACCATCTTACAGAACAAATGTGTAAACATTGATATGATTCATAGACACGCATACACTCTCAGAAAAAAGGTGCGAAAGAGATTCTAAACTGGTCCTCTATAATGATCACTGTAAGGTTCTTCAACGAACCAAAACGAGTTCTTTAACTGCTGTATTGCGCCTTTTTGGGTTCTATATTAGGAAGCTTGCTTTCTCATATTTTAAGAACCATTTTTGAGAATTTCATTCTTGAGGGTTCCAAATAGGACAAAAAGGTTCTAAGTTGCATTTTTCCTGAGAGTGTAGCCATACATACTCACACACGCACACACGCACACACACACCTCCACACACACACTCGCGCGCTCGCGCACGCACACACACACACGCAACGTCAACACGCACCCTCTAACACCTACCCTCAAAATAAGCTCACATTTTGAGTTATTTCTAGAATAGCCCGTTTTCTACCAAGTAATCTGTTTTGTGAATCCTCGGAAAAGTTCAAAAACATTAAGTAAGTTTATAAAAAATCTTATTGAACACTTCTCTTTGTTAATGTTTTTGGTTATTTTGAAAGAATAGAACAAATAAGAACATATCGCTTAGTTGCTCTGAAAAGGGCTAAACTTTGAGAAAAATAACAGAGTGGATAGAATTAGGGATAAAACAAAAACCCACAAATGAGTCGCAGTTGTGACGTTAAAGGGCGTTTAATCACTAAGTTTGGGAGAAAGCAATAACAAAACATAATAAACAGAAGGAAAACAAACGATGATCCATCTCTCGATGGACTAGCAAATACTTTCATCCCTTTTGCAGGACCAAACTGTACTACCTTCCTGCTTCTCTTAGATTGCACACATTTGATAATAACTTTAGTGATCTACTTACTATCGTCATTTCTGATAGTGATAGTAGCCTGGTACGGGGTTTTTACATCCCCTGCTATTGGTTGGGAGAGTTGCCAGAGAAATGTTTCATCGTCTTCAACAACTGTGTCATCTATGATCCTGACAGTCACAGTTCTTCGGTCTTCATTTTCCTGAAAATCTATGTCTATGTACGAATCAGCTATGTCAAGATTGGATGACGATCCTCCATCTAGCTTTGGCTCCAACCCTATTCGAAAAATAAGACGATTTATTGGCACAACTCTATTTCACATGTGCATTTTGTTTGGGGCTATAAAAAGATAGAAGACAGACTTTCCCAGTCTGAGAATTATGAATTCATTGAAGCAGATGTATGGAAAACAAGAAAGAGTACACGTAAAGGGTTGTCACTACTCATCATATTAATTTCTTATGTGATAACACTTAACACTTAACCATTGTTACCCCTGCTGGTTCTGACCTGAATAAAAAGAGATATGGTCCGCCTGGAGCCAGAGTCCGGGCTCCATAGACAACAGCGGAATAAAACGTCAAACTAATGTTGCGTGAAGAGTCAAGGCAACTGAATCGAGTGCTTTATATTCGTCATCGTTGTAGATGGACTATGAGACCGAGGGACCATATCTCCTGCCACACCGCAATCCTCGAAAGAAATATTTGGTTTCAATATATTGGAACCATTCCCATTCCCATGAGATCGAATTTGGGTAAGTCATTGTTCTTTAGAAAAGCAGATGTCTTCACTTTTACCGAATTCTTCCCACTACCCATAAACATATGTTGAGGGACCTGGCGAAGTTGTTGACAACATGACTCGGATCAACATTTAATTGAGGGAGATGGGGTTACCTTTTCCCTAAATCGGTCAAAGTGATTCAACATTTTTCCAGGATTGCGGTCCTTTCTGGTTGGAACCGTTTCTGTTGTTGTAACCTATGTAACACAGTTCAAAATCATTGAACCACCGGTGACATGTTTGTTGAGTTTTGAAGCCACCCTTAATGCATCATGTAATTTGCTATTTACCATATTACAGTGCCACACGCATCAAATTCGCAGCGTGAAATCAATTGAGACTTCAATTTGCAATTTAAAATGATACTATTCTGGAACATCAATTACTTATGTGAAGCAGTTTATTCTTTATTTGAATATAATCATCTCAGATGCATGCGGATATGAATGACAAAACCTATGAGATACTCAAAGTTATTCACGTTTTATTGACAAATCGCGATGTCACAAACTGTAAACATGAGGTCACATTGGCAGTGACGTCACATAGACCGTGAGATAATTGGCGACACGGAGGCGCCCATTAGAGTGGATTGACAAAAATCCTTTTTGGGGTCAGTTATAAAAACTTGCGGCCACATACGATAAGCAACATATAAAAAAATCACACAATTTGAAGCATATCTTGACGTTCCACAAGCAACTGACCTAACAATGGGCAAAATTCCGGCGAATTTCACCTAAAATGACCATCATGAAACGAAAATCCAGGGTGAGAAGCTATTATCTTCAAAAGTACATCCCCTAGAACCATGAAATTTGATATTTATGGCTAATTTGCACTGCTGATTTTTAAATTGTAACCATAAAAAGTGCAACACATTCCAAATGTAAAAATGGATGGGACCCGAAAATAGATGAAAGCTTGCCTTGACAAGTTGGGGCTACAACATTCAATTTAAAAATACTTATAAAAATGTCAAAATTTTAAGTCATGTTATTTTCACTGACGCCATGCATTAAGGCATGTAGTTTCCTGTTTTTCAGATTAACCACTAACTGAACTTACTAGTGGCGACATTAGGCGATTGATGGAATGAGCCTTATCCATGGCAAAGACGATTAAAAAGTTTTTGGAGTTTCCATCCTTTTCAGAATTTACGCCTATGACATTATATCTATCGGGCTAACACAATTACGGTATGACGGTCTTTGTTTCAATTTGTATTTTAACAATGGGCAAGTTTTTATACATTTTCGTTTGGTAATTACATTTATCTACATTTGATATGTGATGCATTTTTATGGTTAAAATCAGCGATGCAAGTTATTGCGATAAATACCAAATTTCATGGTTGGGTGTACTTTTGAAGATAGAATCTCAGCTTAGACTTAATTCCTACCGCAATGTGTCATAATTATAGTTAGTGACCAATCAAAATAGATTAAAATTAAATCCCATTTGCCTTAGATTCAATCATATTAAATTTGAAATCAAGTCTAATATGATTTAATGTTAATGCAATAGCGATCAATTTTAAATCCTTGCATTGATTGGTCACTAACTACAATCCTAAGGATAACTGTTTAAAGCCTTGAAATTTAGAGTGTATACTGAAAAAGATTTGCAAAGTCTTTTTTTTCACTTCACCATAGTGCCCATCTATTCCATCTTTCATTTTCCCCTCCTAATTAGCTAATTAATTTATGGTAATAATGTCACGATTAGGAACTATTTCAATATGATTTATCTCCTATATAAACTTAATTAGCGTGATATTGTGCTGTAAGCATTTTGGCGTCTACCGATTCACAAATAGGGTAAAATAGCCTAACTGATTTAAGGACTCTCTTTTCTGATATGACGTATCGAAAATATGAGCAAGGATGATCCTTGTCACATTTATTGACATCTGCTCAATAATTATACCGTACAATGATGTGCTGTTTTAAAGGTGCAACGAGAGATTTCAAATAACCGGTGTCCCAAAAATGTCATAAATTCTGATTTGTGTACTGGTGTAAAGTTCTCTATCAAAAATAACCCCATCTGAAAGGATTAAGCTGAAAACTGTTTCTTTGGTACACAAATTGTGAAATTTCTAAGTTCAGTCTATGTTTTCTATTGAAATCAATCATATCAAATAACCTTTTGTTTTCATTTTAAGTTATTTCTGCAGCCAAATAAAAGGTAGGGAATCTTTTGAGTGACTTATCTATATGAAATCACTACATATCACAGAAAATGTGGATGACTTGAAATCTCTCGTAGCACCTTTAAGTTTCCACTTACGTATTCTTCCAGGTTGTACGAGGTCACCAGATCGTAAGACACTTAATTCAATTTCCTTCTCATTCTCATATAAGTTATATGCTGACTGTTCCAGACTGTAGAAAGATGTGCCTCGAATTCTAAAATAATAAATAAATAATTTTTAATTTTATGTTATTATATTGTATTTTTCACTATTTTTTAAACAAGTTATATATTTGTGTTGATGTATAAACGTTGTAGTCTAATCGTTTTATTCAAATGGATACAGTTTTACAAATTATCATAATGCAAAGATTGTTAATATTCTGCAATCATTGCCCAACAAGTTAAAGAGACACTGGCACATTTGAAAAATAGTGCGCCCTCAAGATTTTTCAAAATCGGTATTTTTGCATGGTTGTAAAGCTTTTATATACAAAAGCCCTCACCCGAAATGATTAAGACCAAATCAGCTTCCTTATGGGTAAACGGAACGATTTTGTACTTTGACGTCGCCGGCGACGCGAAATTCAGCATACGACGAAAATGGCGTTTAACACAAGAACACGCACGCCTTATGCATGTTTCCCACGCTATGCACACTGTTTGACCGGTCTATAACCTTTGTGGTTTTAATATCAGTGAGTACGAGTCAAAAATATTCATGTAATATACATATTTGTTGATTAAAGTTATGGAAAACTTAAAAGTTGGCCTACAAATTACCTGGATATCTTTATCCTCGTATCAATGTCCCTATCTGTTTTAGGATATGTTATTTTTATGTGTAAAATATATCTCTGTTCTTCCAATGGCCTAGACTATCATTTGAGAACAAATTGAAGAAATTTCATATTTTGTGAAAATGTGCCAGTGCCGCTAATAGTGTGGTTTGTTATGTCAATGAAACAGTTCCCGTAGGATTTTTCTGTGCTACAATCGCTTTTTCTGCTGTTTTGCATCTAATTGGGACCAGTCTATCAGAAAATGATGGGGTTCACGTTTTCAGACTGCTGGTCCCGTCTTCAAGGGGGGAAACGTTACAGCAGGGAAAATTTGAAATCGGGTCAAGTTGTTTTTATGTACATTAACATGTTCGTCTTCTTATAAGGATTAGAAAAGTACTAGTATATATTTGCCTAGGTTCCATAATGGCCCCATAATGGTTCAAGGTCATCATGGGATAAAATGCTCAGATTTTGTTGAAAATGGTGACAAGTTGTTTGTATTGCCTCATAGGATCCAAAATATATTTTACAGTGTGTGACATTATATAGCAAAATGTAGCAAGTGTCTACATGCTCTATGGGAGTCACCAAAACTTTCCCAGGATGTTGCAATGGTGATATCACCAAATCAGTTAAAATGCATTTTCTGTTTCAGTATGACATGAGGAATGATTTTGACACCACTTTCAACAACATCAGAGCATTTACCCCAGGGTGACCTTCAACCATTATGGGGCTATACCGCTTTAACTAAATGTTATAACCTCGGCAAATGCAGCATGTACTTTTTCTAATCCTTTAAGGAGACGAACGTATTAGTGTATATTAAAACAATTTAACTAGATTTTATTTTTCCCCTGTACCATCATTTTCTGACTCCATCATTTTCTGACAGTCTAGGTCCTATTGAAACCAAAACAGCAAAACGGCTAAAATCAATTACGGGAATACACACACTATAAGCTCATTTTGTTTTATGTATATTCTATGAATACAAAATATCATACTTATATCGGTGTGGGTACTGATATCGTGTCCTGTCGGATTTCTCCCCTTTCTTTACCTTCTTTGCTTTATTTATCGCCCTTTTGACCTTTGGATTTGTATAAATTTAAGAGTGACATTTTTTCTGTGAACACTGATTATGGATTACCGATGCGCCTTTATAACATCAATACACGCTGACATATGTGCTCTTGAAATTAGATTTTTTTCCAATTGTGGCAACATGCCTATGGGCTTTAAGGGGGTGAATTTACCGTCAGTATTGTCTACAATGGCGATGAAAGCTGATGAAGGCTCAACCAGTAACAGCTGACTGTCTGATAATGTCAATTTGAATGTCTCAGCTGGTTCTTTGTACGCGTCATCCACGATTAGTATCGAAACATTCTTTGTTGTTTCATCGATGCCAAAAGTAACCGGTGTTTGTATCGCAATAAAGTCTACACCAGCTCTGGCACTTACTGATAGATCGCCCTCGTCAGCACCAACTGTTTTAACAACTGCAAAGATAAAAAAAATCATATTATGGGCACTGTTATGTTTTATTGCATGGTCATCTAATTTTTGCTCGGTTACATATTTCGTGAATACCCTAAAAGAGCCGCCAACACCCAAATGAAAACGTTCATCACGGTAGAAGTTGCTTTTACCAGCTTGCACGTGAGTACATACGAAATATAAAAATGGGCACAGTACAAACAAATGATGCGTGCAGCGCACAATGGATGGAGAACACAATATGCTCTAGTCTTTACCGTTGTAGCCGGACTATGAGTACGCCGGACTATAATTACTTCTACACCGGTGTAAGAAACTTGTGAGTCCCCCATGATAGAGTGCCTTAGCTACGATGACAATATACTATTACCTCGTAGATGATGCTACAGGATGTTGGCGATGGAATTATGTGATGTATTCATTACACAACGGAGAACACAATAGGTAGGACGCTACATCACTAGGACTCGCCAGTTCGTGACACCGGGGTGTTAGAAAACGATGAGAATAGAGAAGTTAGGATTTGTTGCTTTGCCTTTGTAACATCGTGTCATATTGGATGTGCAGTCCAATACTGTGAGTAGTATATGCCGGCGCAGCCGGTTATTAAGAGAAAAGAATATAGGGCTGCCCAACCAATATGACTCGATATTAGATAGGCAAAACAAGCAGTATTATCTTTTATTTTCTTTCTTATTTAGTTTTGGTGGTTTTAATCGCCGAAGATATTTCCGATTCTGTTATATTAGTTACCAAGACAAAATTAATCCCCGGTGATAAAAATGAACCAGCCCAGACGTACTAGCTGCGTGCCCTGCATAACCGTTCAAACGCGTGCGTAAACACTCATATTAGGTAGGCAACAACCAATGATATTGCGTGTTTGCATACTAAACCTCACACACTGAATAAGAATAACCGATATCAGAGTGCCCTAGCTTGTAAACACAATCCATGACCCCGCAGACAAAGCATAGTGTAGTGTTGAGTGTTTAGTATTAGGGGTTGTGAACACAGCAGCACAACGGAGAGCAATTAACGAATGAATTGTGAGACTCTACATCATAAATCTCTAGTTCATGGCTCCGGTACCCCAGTTAAAATCCTGGGTGGAGAGAGACACAAGTCAAGATAAAGTATCTTCACAAGGATACGACAAGGGGTCTTTGACGGGGTTCGAAACCACAACCTTCTGATTATGATCACGATTCAGGCGCTGTCGTCACTGCGCCACTGAACTCTTAATAGAAATGTCATATATATAAGTAAAAACTTATAACAAACTTTTAACCAAAATGTTAAATAAATTAGGGGTGGTTTAAAAACTCAACCGTCGGTTGGCTTGCGGATCATGGCAGTTGAACCGTGTTTAATTGTTTAGAACAATGGAAACCTGGAAGAACCGGCAGGTAACCAGTATAAGAGTTATGAAGGCACCCCTTACTAATCAATAACATGGAGATTGAGATTTAAATACATCATACCTCATCTGTGCACACCATTGAAGTATATTTATCGGACAAGACCGCTGACCAAGTGGATAGAGCGTCCGTTTAATGATGGGTTTAATTCTATAGCCAGCGGTAAACTCATACAGTGTGAGTCAAAATGATTGTTCCCCAAATATCTGATTTTTTTCTTGTCAAACTGTGCAAGGTAGCTCTTAAAATTGTAAATACTTCAAAAGTAAATTTAAATAGCTTTCACAGGAATTGGTGGGAGAGCGTGGTCTAGTGGTTAGGGTGCTTGCCTATGGCGCAAATATACCAAATCAAAAATCCCGGGTTCGAATCCCGGTGGGGTCACTTGCTGGGATTCACTCGGGTGACCAATTCTGGATTTAATCTGTATACGAGCTATTGATTAAATACAGAATACCGCTCTCCTCCATGGTTCACTTGGAATTGGGCAAATGAATCATGAAAGCATCCCGTCCTTCGGAGGGGACGTTAAGCCGTCGGTCCCGTGTACAGAGAGTCACAACTGTACATGTACATCGCAGTCAGTGTCGAATAAGAGTAGGGTGTAAACCCCTGACTGTTCCCAATCCGCCCCCAGCTTAAAAAAAACGCGGGCCATGTTAGGAGCGTCCGTATCATAGATACACGCGGCCCCGGATCAGCTTACACAGTTGAACAAATCCTGATACCACCACAAGCCATTACGAATGACTTGTGGACACGAACGAACGAACGAACAGGAATTTGAATTTTTCATTTTGGTTCAGGCAATCAATATCTGCACTCATTTAAATAAAGGTCCTCAGATTTACCTTTGTACAAGATTCTATTGATTTGGCTATTGACGCGCAAATTTCAAGTGGAATACAAAATGTGTGCTTTACACACTCTGGTGGATAAATGGTAATAAATGCCCCAATGAGTATAACACATGCCAGTTATTAAGTTATGATTAATGCGACAACAAGTGCAGTTCTATTTTGACTGTCTGGAATTCTTCAAGGTTTGGAATGAACTCGTTTTTAACTCTTAACTACAAAAAAAAACAGATATTGAAAAATACACACCAAAACCAGGATTCAATTTAAATGATACACCTAAGTTGGCCAAAGGTCAGACTTTTTTGGAACAATTTTACTTTCATGATAAATATTATTAAATTTTGTGCTTCAATATGTGCTTCAACAAACAAGAAAGTTCTTTGCCTTTCTCGTTTTTCTGGATCCTGCCGGGATCCTGGTTTGTGAATTACACTGTTAACATGTTTAGGCCTACTGTACTAAATTTGTATACGTGGCATTTTGGGAGCCCTCTAAAATGAGGCCATAACTTGAAAATGAAATGCATGAATCTCGGAATGTTTGACATGGTGATTGAGAAGTCAATATTTGTTAATATAAAATGTATAATAATATTCTAAAAAGATTACAAATATTTTAAATATTTTTTGTTTCATCGGTGAACAATCATTTTGACTCACACTGTAGGACCTTGTATTTGACCTCACACAAAAGTCCGCTACACAGAAATGTTGTAGATATAACATTTACATAATCCTTAGGATCATACGAACGTGGCTATATACTTCATAATATAACCCCATATGAAACATTTGCAAATTCTGCCCCTGTAAATTTAACCCTTTCCTCATCTCAATGCTCAATGACAATATGACACTCATTTTTATAGTTCGTAATTCAGAATGACAATGTTGCCGATAGACTATCAAAACTTTTGTGCAGACACTTGTGCAAGGTCGTATGGGCCTACCGCTGGACTAGTGCGTGTATTTTATAGACCGTATTCAATAGGCAGCCATGTTGGTGGACAAGATGAAATTTCCAGGCCACATACATTCACCTGTCAATGATCCCTGTGCAATCGCTAAACATGGATCGATTGACAGCTTAATGAATTATAGTCCTCGAATGTATGCATCTTGTCCACTAACATGTCTAGTGGCTGACGTCATACTGAATACGGTCTATAACAAACAGCGCTCACTTGATTTACATTGCAAATGCAAATGGTGCGCCAGCAGGCGGAGTTCCCGTCTTTGGCTTGTGGGCCAGACCCCCTCATATAATGTTGCTGTGGGGGGTTCGCCACTCCTTTCGCACAGCGAGTCTGTTTTGCAGTCCCAGCACATGCCGGTACCTATTTATACTCCTGGCTGGAGAGAGGCAAGCGAGGTAAAGTGCCTAGCTCAAGTGCACAACACATTGACGACAGCGGGGCTCAAACCCACAACCTACTATGAAGCGAGCGCTGATCCAACTGCACCACATGTGCCCTCTTGGATTCGGAAGATATTGCTTGACGGCTTACTGTATTTTGCGAAACGAAACGAAACAGAACTCCCATTGGATTACACGCTTTATTCTGTTATGCACGTTATGCATGCATGACGGAATAAAGCGTGTAATCCAATGGGAGTTCTGTTTCGTTTCGAAAAATACAGTAAGCCTTGCTTGACTACTATGAGCGGAAATAGGAAAAAAAGATTCGCGTTATGTATGAAAATGAAATTAATATCAACATACCGACCGTTGCTGTCTCTCCAGTATAGCCGTTCCTGACTACAGTGGCATCTATGTTATACTCATCTTCCTTAACGCTGTAGTGTGACTTACTTAAGGATAATGTTGCTGAAACAAGAAAAATAATGCAACTTTATTAGTCATGACATTTATTACTAAAGCTAAATGACCGAGAATGGTCGGTATTTCTGTAAGGTGACAGCATGCCGTTCTTAGGGTACGTGCCTTTACGCAAGGGAGCATGCAGTTTATTCCGTAAGGTGCCGCATTCGTGTCAGGGTACTACTTAGCGGAAACGCCCGAGAATGGCAACAATATCATGAAAACAAAATAGGTACCTTCATTATCCTGGATGCAAATGATTGCCATTTGATTCTCACTTCTCTCCATACCTGAGGAAGTATCCAACGTTAGTTCAAACGTTTCCAGTGGTTCCAAAATATTGTCATCAACAATGGGAATACGCACATTGACCTCAGAAGCACCAACCGGAAAATTTGCAGTGGCAATTGGATTTTCATTGGGGAAGTCTTCTCCAGCCACGGCCTCGATGTTGGTGGCGTTGATTCCTAATAGAGAGGCAATGTTCAAATTGGCAACAGAGGTATGATGAGTGGAAAAATGACGTAAGTCATGAGATTGCAATGACTCATTGACATTATGTCTTCGTCAGGTTGTACACAATACAAGGAAGCTACTGTTCAATTCAAACAAAGATATTAAAGGTATGGTGTTAAAACACGAGACACATAAGTGACGGAAGCAAAAAGTAGAGCGACGCCAAATATGGCCAATTACATTTGAGTAAATCCAATGTGACACTGATGTAGTGGAACCCTCTTACTATGGCTAACGACCATATATGAATCTACCAGTGTTTGGCAGCAACCTCGATCACAATGCAACAGGATCAATTCCGGAACAGAAGGATTTCGTATCTGAGGGCCTTTACGAAATGACGTTGTCAAACGTGTAGCAAGATCAGACCGAAATTTCATATTGTTGTATATTTCATTAATGGTTGAGTACTTTTCCATTTTGGATGATTTTACTTTTGCTTGGATTATGTCATCGTGGTCACGACATTGGGTTGGCAACAAGTTGAATCTGATTGCATTTTATCTACTCTTTAATTATATACTCTGTCGAATAACAACCATTTGTAAGAAAATTCTCAAAGCGCACTCTATTTCACAAAAAGAAAAAAGTAAACCATACAAATTAATACACACCTATTTTTTTTACAAAAGGACACATATTAACAGAGTTATGTTACACACTGTTTGCTTCTTTTGTTCTTGCGACAAAGGTCAGTTCTGATATTGAAAAGGTTAGTTTGATTATTAAAAATCGCTCACCAAACTCACGTGATCACGTATACATATATACATAAAAACATACATAGATACATAATGATTTAGAATATAAAGACCAAGTAAGTGAGGTATGTGTTGCATGTTTCTTCTTTTGATATTGTCTCAATATTTATTTATCATACCAATTAAAAGTCGTTCTCTCCTGTTGCCTTCTCGTTGCACTTTTACAAATAAAACATTGGCCGATTCCAAAACGTCGTATTTGGTACTTGCAAAAGAAACAGTGTCTGTGAATATAACGGAATGGGTAAAAGTTGAAAGTGGACAATTGTATAGAGTACAAATCAACAAAAGCCAATATGTCTGGTGAACAAGTAAAAGTAGCTTCCTATTGTGTTAAAACCATAAAACAATTCCCGGAGACGAACCCGGGTCTTTACCTTTGAACATAACAGTTAAGGCGATCGATATGAAAGGTGAAATTATCTGGTGTATTGTCTGGTGAATTCTCATGTCAATTTTTGTTGGCATTGAAGATCATGCAAGTATTGTATTCTATGGACCTTCTTCAAGATATTGAAGGTGATGAGAGGTAATGCCTGCATGCCTTTTAAAAAGCATGCCAGATGCATAATGAATGCTGTAAATGATGTCAATACCATGGGCTCCAGGAAGTCAAGTGCAGATGATAAAAATAACATCTAATATCGCTTACTCGTGCAAGCCTCACACAATATAAAGATCCAAATTATTTTTGCAATGTTGAAGTGAATTTATTAAGGGTTAATTTTAGTATGATGCTATACTTGTTATAAATGAGCGCACATTACAACTGTGGGGTTTAGGACATATATAGCGCCCTCCATGTTAGCCTTAATGTGTAAACCAGTGTTGCTGAATTATTTAATGCCACCCATGCTGCAAGGGTTAGATGTGTTGGACCGACCTGCGCTAAATAATTAAGTTCTGGTAACCACTCCCACCATCACCTCGTCCGATTTTATTGGTTATACGTTGCGTTGTGTGATGTTTTTAGCCAATCAGAGACATTGTAAGAAGATATTGAAAAAATTTGTACAGATATATAAAAGGTCTATTTTGATTGGTTACTCAGCAGTTATATGATGCTATATCATGTAATGAGCCAATCAGAGATACTGTCAGAAAGGTGGTAGACCTCAGGGGGTTAAACGTCATTGCTTATAAATCATCAGAACTTACCATCGTCATCAACAAGCATCAGATTTTGAGATACTATTCCTTCAATTAAGCCGTTGATTGGGTTCACTAGCCTCAATTCAAATACCGCATCTGCTTCAACTGCATGGTCATCGTGAAATATATGATAGTACTTCTTTGTTCGTCTCTTCTTCTCCAATGTTAATGTCTGTGTCTTTGGGAAAGGGTGCTTCTTCATTCGAAGGATGAAACAGGCACTATTGGCTAGATCTAGCGACAATAAAAAAGGAATGTAACTGTTTTAATCATGTAATAGATATTAAATTTCACAATTTCTACTCTAAAGGTGACACCAAAACTGTGTCGCCGTTGATATTTTTTCTTTTATTTCTGGTTTTAATCATAATAAATGCAACTTCAATTGTTTATGCATCTGGAACCAACGGAGATGGCGTGCCCTTGTTTTGAAAATTCTTCAGCTGCTCTATTTCTGAAGTCCAGATGCGTCGGTTACCTTTAGCTCTGATGCAATACGACCGTAGAGAATTAAATTAATCAAATCTGGTTTATAATAGAGATCGTATGACATGGTTCAAGTGGTCCGTGAACACTTTTTAAAAACTGCAACCAAAATATCTCCTGGTCAAACCCTTTGCTGCTGGCATATAGGAATTCCGCTGTAGATGACAAAGTTTATTCTGTGTCTGGTATAGTCTGGAATAAATTTTCCTTCGATTGCCTGGTTCTTGCCATTCAATAATTGATCCATGGTGAAGGAAACAGATTAATTGTAGTGCACGAATTTTTTAAATAAAAAATGGTTCGACCCCAAAATAAATACAAACAGAAACATGTTGGTGTTGTATTCTACGTAGAAATGAGAGGAGAATACACATAATAAAAGTCTAGAAGTATAAGTAGCGGGCACATGTTTGCAGGGGGTAAGGTTTGTAAATATAAAGTAGGTATATATTGTACTGAACTCTATAGCAACATTTTGGCCATGTCCGAAGGATTAAAAAAGTATCGTTTGGGTTATAGTTAAAGTTAGGGTAACAAGGTTCAAGGTCATCTGGGGTAACATTTCAGAAATGCTCCGAATTCTTTTCCAAATAGTCCCCAATTTTTGACGTCGTTAGTCCCAAACGACAGGAAATATAATCTGCATTCATGTCACCATTTTGGGCAAGTAATTTAGAGTCAAAATGTACAATGGTCTACAATCCAATGGGGTCATTAATGCTACCATCTAATTTACATATAAAATGTCAAATGCAAACAAATCTAGATTTCTGTTATAGGATCGATCAGACAAACAATTCGAGGCTAGTGTCGTCAAATCAGGAGCACTCATGAAAAAAAATGCCTTGAACCGTTATGAGCCTATAATCCTGAAGTGTTGACCGTTGATATGGCAAACTGTACCCTTTTAATCCTCATTGACTAATAAGTTGTTGTAAGTTTCAAAACAATCAGACGTTTACTTGTTAACCCTTTACCAAAATTTCCCCCTATTTTTACCTGTTCCCCATTGTTGACTTTTCTAGGCTTTTGTCACATTATTCTTTGACCATTTAGAAGTATGATAACCAAAATTGCATTTTTTAGTAAAATTACTTTTAGTCAGGTACGTTAACAAAATGATGCGGACAGACCGGACAAAAGCACCAAAATTGGTTTTGTGTACTCCTAAGGACATAAAAATGAAGTTAGAAGGAAAGGAAGCCCAAGATCGGAGAAATGTAGGCAGCTAGGGGGCGTTTTTCCAAAATGGCCCCAAAATCCCTTAGAATGGCCGATTATGGTATTGTGGTCACCTAAGAGCACTAAGTAAGTACATAAAAAGTGATTCTAGTAATTGTAGATATGAGGTCATGACTAGGTCCATGGCTTGTAGGATATGCGTTACTGAGGGCGCTGGTCCCGCTTGTTGTATTCAAAATGGCCGCCAAAGTCATTACAGGAGGTTGGGGGGGGTGGTTCTTGACACTAAAATTATTAGCATTGCGAAAGATTTGAGTTGCACAAAAAAAAAAATCAAACACACGATGTGTGTATAAAGCACTTGAAACGAGTATTATCTTAAATACCTATGGCTAATGGGGAAAAAACAGTCACAAAGCATTCTGTACATTTCCAGTTCGCTTTTTTGCACCCACAACATGCCACTGCAACCACGGTATAACTCTACACCTGCACTTTACAGTTCACTGCAAGCTTTGGAATGATATGAATGAAACGGAAGGGTATCCGATGGGAATCCAATGTTTTTCCCATGCCTGTTGTCACCCCCATTCCTCAGGTGACTGGAGAGGTGTGTTGCCTTGGGCAATTCACATGGGGTCCGAATACCAGCCTGGTAGGGAGACACGCTGATATGTTGTCGTAGATCATCCTGGGTGGGAGAATGTCTTCCATGGACTTGTTCTTTGACAGAACAACTCCCTCCTTAAATTGCCTATTGATAGTAGCAAGGTTACAAGCCTTGTCATGAAGTACAATTACATAGCGCTCCAAACGGCTCAGAAAGGCGGGGATCTTATCCACTGAAGCCAAAGGGTTGGAGTGCCATGTAAGTAAAAGCTGATTGGGTTACATCCAGGGGGGGTGTAACAACTTTCAGGCTTCCCTCGGTGATTCTTCCACCTTTGGAAGAAGGCTGATGTAGTGTCCGAGCAAGTGAAACTGTGAAATACAGGATGGGCTAGAGATCTGTTTTTACAAATCCCAACACCTCCCCCCCCCCTAACCCCCCGCCCCCCCCCCCCCCCAAGACAATGAGTCATTGAAGATGTTATAATAACATTGTAGTATGAAAAATGTTTGCCGATACACAAAAGCAACCCAGATGTCTGCTGCTGGATTCAAGTTGAGTAGATGGTGCAAATTTACCAATGAGGATCACCAAAACATCAGTGTCCTCAGTGCGTACTTGGCATGTAGTAGAACCATTTTCTAAAGCTCCTGTAGATGAATAGTAATTGGTTGTATCGGTTTCCTCGTGATCGCGCTCGGACACTTGGTGGTTGATACCTCTGCGACTACAGAAGTGCCAGGTGTAATTGAAGATCTCTTCCCAATGGGCAATCCAATTTGAAACCTTGTTAGAGAGGAATGCAAAGCGTTCTTGCTTGTTAGTGGAGTCACGCAGAAAGTCTTTCAGTTTCCTGGTATCTTATTGTGACCCTAAACTTTCCGGCGAAGCCTCTGCCTCGCCTTTCACGTGTGGACTACCCTTTGATACCTCTAGATGGTTGTAAGGATCCAATACAACATCAACTCTGTCAGAATTCTCTAATTGCCTTAAGATGTGAGGCACAAATACAGTTTCAGCATATTGTCAAATGTGGACTGGCCACATTAGATGTGGAAAGAAGAGTACTACAGCTGGCGCCATGGATCCAGGACTTTAACATCAAAGGTGGTTGGAGATCTTTCTGGTACTTTCTCCAATCATTAACAGATTTAACAGGAAAAGCGTATATCTTGCCGCCATCAGATAATGATGGCGGGTATGGGTGATTTTGTGTGTGCGAAGAATGCGCTCATCTCACCCTCTCTAGTGTTGCATCACGATATAGAGTCGGGAGAAAAGTGCAACATCATCTGTGAGCATTGCAATCTCTCGTCTGATGTGGCGCATTCTTCAAGGGACATTTGAAGAGGGAGGATGAGTTTTTCCTGATTGGTTCATGAATAGGACAGTTTGTCTGCTGTACGGTACTCTACAATAACATTCTGTGCAGTAATTGTTGTTTTGCTCCTGCCCAAAGATTCAATTGAGCGAACTGTGCTGACTACAGACACATCCATAACATTGCGGGTGTGTCACAGGCAAGGAGTTTCAGGAGGTGTCATTAGAATGGATTCCCCATATCACTGATGCTGAGTTCAAAGCTAAGACTGTGTTGTTGGAAACGTTTTCTGTGTAGCGAACCGTCTTCCCCCCCCCCCCCCCCCCCCCTTGATAAACTTCCTCTCCAGCGAAAAGGTATGTTCGCTTTCGAACTCTTTAAAGAGTCGTGCATGCTCCGGACCTGCTACCATCCATTTCCTAAAAGCAGATGGATTTTTAGTTAGTCCAATTGCACCTGCACCATCAGCACCCTGACTAGAAACATTATTTTGTTCTGTGAGCACTGATGAGAACCTATTCAGTGTCTTCTGAACAGTCCAGTTGCCATGCTCTTCAAACACACAACGAATAGATGAGGGAAGGCTCTGCATGTCACGGATTGTGTAGGTAAACATCGGGAATAATTCTGTGATTGACGAGAAAAAAACATGGAACACGCATGAGGGCTTCCACATATAAAGGAACGTTTGGTTAACGATGAGCTCTGACAAATAAATGAGGGCCCATGACCTCAATGTTGAAGGGATGGCCCGTCCCAATACTGAAAGGTGGACTCTTGGTATTCAATGTCTTGTCTTATGAATCCTCACTACAAGGACCTTCTGTCTGTATGAGTGCATCCTTTCGTAGCTAGATAACGCCAGTGCACTGACTTAGATGGCCGTGTTCTGGTTATGGTAAAGATGGAAGCCTTCAAGGCCGACTCGAGATTGTCGCTGAGGAGGGCGCCCTCCAATTTCCAAACGCATCGTGTTTTTGCATGTACCTAATGCTTGTCCATTACTAATCACTGTGTGAAATTGCAAGCGATCGAATTCCTTCATATAGAAAATCACAAATTTGTTAAAAATTCCGGATCCGGAATTTTTGTTATACACAGTTTCCTATGGGACGTAATTCAACACCATAAAAATGGTTTACTGCATCAAAACGAAAAATCCTAATCATCTCAAATTTCGGCATTGTGCATTTTAGATTACTATCTTTAGGTTCTAGTGACTATTTTTCATTATTACATAAAAAAATAATATTCGAAATCTCTGAGTCAGACTTTAAGGAAGGATGTCTGCTGTGCCTGTTGAAGCAAAAACAATGCGATTTTAGTGCTGTAGTCGACCCAGAGCCATCTAAATAGTCTCCAAATGTTTTCCACATTGCCATTTCAATATGAGACCTCCAAACAGTTACAAGTTGTATTTGGCAGCACCATGGGTGGTAGTAGGCCAGTGCCACTGAATGATTGCAAGGGCAAAAGAGGTGACATCCCATTGAAAATAACTGGGATCGGACCTGGATTAAGGAATTTTCGTCGTGTGGTGTAGCATGTCATCCCCTGTTGACATGAGTTTACTGAGTGCTTCTCACAGAAAAAGTGGTTAAGAGCTGAGTGAGGCGAATTGTAGGAGGAGTTGGAAAGCTGTCCAAGCCACATTGTCACCTTTTGTCTAGTTCCATTTTTTCTAGTAGACGCATGCATGCTCCCCCCACTGCTTCTCTCTGATCTGTGCTTCCTGTAGATGGCTCTCTACTCTCTCAATTTAGGTGGAGCATTGGAACAGATACACTGGTTTGGAGGAAGGCACAACCGCTTGCACAGCTGTATACTGGTCAGGTAGTGGTGGTTCATCTGCCATACTAGATGAAGGGAGGCCGAGTGACATTCTGGTGCATTCCATATTAACCTTGGTCGGAGGCTGTAACACAAGATTGCAAGACAGTGCAAGGAAAGTTCTGATGGGCGGTAGTATTGATGGATTGTGGTCTAGGTTGTCTAGCGACACCAACAGTAAACAGTCCATGACGTAAGGAAGGACAAACAACACCCTGTTCCTCAAAATCATTGCAGACAGCAGTAGCAAGCGGGGGTTCAACCGGCAGAACCAGGAGCATAGTTTACACTGAGACCTAAGTCATATAAACTGGTGGTGATCAATCTTCTGTGATATGTCTGTGTATGAAATATTATGTCCTATATAACAAAGGCAGTGGTGCTCATCATTGTCTGTGAATGACGAGGACGTTGCTGCAGCTGATGATCTTTCTTAAGTGAAAAGGATAAGGTGGGAAATAGTGAGACATGCCTTCGAATTACAAATCATGGTACAAGAGATCTAAGGTTGACAGGCATTGACTCCTGTTGACACATAGAAGGAAAGGAACCATTGAAGTGGACAGCCATTGAAATTGAAGTTGTCCTTGCAAATAATTCTGACGGCTTTAGCAAGGATAAGTGACTCACCTACGTAATCACATGTAAATGCCCCCTTAAGTATAGATCCTGCATTCCCTGTTTGAAGCAAGTATATTGTTTTCCCATCAGTCTGTTCATAATTGAGCGGCAGGAAACTGTCCAATACTTGGTTTTTTGAAACGGACCTGGTGATCTCTTTTTGGATACAGAGATCTTGCAAGTGCCCACTATCAGATGATCCTTGTGACTCACAGTTACTGGTAGACCGCAGACATATTATCGCAATAACAACTAGCAGTAAAGCTCGGTAATGACTCCTTTAAATGAATCTGTAAACCCATACAAGCCTATGTTACATGATTGTTGGCGGCCATTTTGAAAAAGCAACCCCTCTATCAGATGATTCTTGTGACTCACAGATACTGTATGACCTCAGAAACTATTATCAATATTAAATCAATAGTAGATCGATTAGCTTGCGAAGGACTCTTAACATGACTTTTTACAACCTATTAAGCCATTTACATGATTTTGGAAGCATTTGAAAAGCGCCTATATCAGATGATCCTTGTGGACCCCTCACAGATATTGTATGACCTCAGACAACTATTTACATCTATTAAATACTAGCAGATTAGCCTGCCTTAAGGACTCTTTTAAAATGACTTTTTCCACCAATATTAAGCCATGTGTGATTTTTGCGGCCATTTTAAAAACGCCCTCGATCTCCCTACGAGTGCCCGGATATTTGGGCCCCCTTCCAAATTTGATAGTAGGACCTAAGGAACGTGCACAAAGATTTGACCGCTTTTGTCCGACCTGTCCGCAATCATGAAAAATTGTGTGTTAACAACCTGACTATTTTCTTGCAACATTGAATGCTGAAGATAACGCTGAGTGCAAATGAATTCAGAGTTCACATTTTAGTATTCTACGCCCACTCTGGTAATTAATCTATTACTGCTATTCCTTCATTGTGTTTGATGATTCTGAATGCCAATGGATAATTCCGCACAAGAAAAGTTGGGTGTATTAACCCCACCACAACCAAAAAACAGCTTTACTTTAGGTAAATTATGACATAGTAATCTTTGACGGCCGTTAATTACACACATTTACTAACATGCGGCCTTGATTCTGTGTAAACAGTTTATCTTACAACGCAATTACTTAAGTCATTGTGCTTCTACCGACTCTACCAACATCACAGTTGAAACCATTCCTAAGTACATTTGTTGTAAGATAATAAAAGATACATCTTTCTCTTCCACATCGTAATGAGGCGTCACTTTCCAGAGTAAAGATTGTAACTGTTGTAGAAAGAAAGAAAAATACATGTGTGTTTGATTTAAAATTTGATTTCGTTCTGACAAGGAAATCGGTAACCATTTTTTCCCCAACAAGCAGAAGAAAAGGTCATACGCATAGACCACATTAGACTGATTACAAAATATCAGCTTAGAATGTGCTTAAATTAGAGAATAAAGGCTTATGATTTGGGAACCGAGTACTCTCTTACGACGAATTGACCAAACGGCGATACCATATTTTAAGTGGAAGTTCTTCCAAGCAAAAAATAATGGTTGATCGACGGGTTCAATTCGTCCGTAAAGAGAGTACCGGTTCCCAAAATCACACCTTTATTCTATTCTTAAACGCAATTATCATTTAAGGTCATTTTAACCCAATTTCGGGATACTTTACAGCTTAAATACAACACAAAAAGGACTGCCTTAACAACAGTGAAAAAAATTCGAAACACCCGCTGAACGCAACGTCATACGCAACGAGGACTACGCAAACGTTGGCCAGGAGCGCGCGAAAGTAGCAAAACGCGTTATGACGCGAGCGCTTCAAACCTAAAATAACATTAATACGCAGAGGTACTTACCTGGGTTCAAGTAAAACGAATTGAAACCCGGGCATCACCAATGGTGAAATTACTTTACATTTTCACAGCTGTTTAAGAATAGAAATAAGAAAAAAGAAAAAAAAAACTTTACCTTCTGTTATCAGTGCCATATCGTAAAATCATTGTCACGTTGGCGCGGATTTCCAAAAAAATTCGAAAAAATCCGGTATACTCTCGTTCCTAGAGGACAATTCACTGGTTCGAATGTTTGGAGACCATCGGACATTACGAAACCGTAGATCTTATTTTGAAAAAACTCTTGGCTAATTATCTGAAATTTGGAATTCGTAAAATCCATCGACCTCCACGTCACGGAACACCAGAGTTGAAACTTGACATACTCACGGATCTCAAACTGAAAAACTCTCCCGGTCGAAAAGATAAGATAGGCGCCGAAATACACGCGATCATCTAGTAAAAACAGGTGACATGTCAAATAGTTATCAGTCGTTTGTTTGTATAGGATTTATGGTTTATTGTAACAAGATCAACACATACACAAACGCAAACGAATTTTTAAAATATACACAAAAAAACACTCCATTTGCCTTAACCTATGGAAGCATTCATACATGAGTAGTGGTTAAGGCGTAGACATGCTGGAAGGACCATGCATAGTCCATATTTATAACATTATTGAATTGTTGCTTGTTGTTGCCTCCATAACTTTTAAAGGAAATAACATTTTTAGTCATGATTTCTGGGGTTAATTCCTACCTTCTTTATCGACAGCAAATCCTTTTATTTCAAAACCCTCATCGTTATCGGCTGACTGACGAGTAGGCTTTAGTGATAACGTTCAATCCAACTGATGAATTCGTCAACCGGAAGAAATACTAGTCCATCATTTTCAGGCATAATGATGCGTCTATGAAATTGGACAAATAATATAGTTTGCTTTGTTGGTTTTGTGGGGGTTGTAACATATATTATAACAACATATCAAGTTTTAGTCACTAGGAATTATTGGAAAATAGGCTTTTACCCCTGGTTTCGCGTTCCTTAACCTTGAATGACCCCTGATGACCCTTGTTGTGATCTTTAAATTTTTTCGGCATACCCAATCGACCCCGCCCACCAAGTTTCGTCTGGATTCACCAAAGTTTACCCCTTTGACCTCCTTTAACCTTGAATGAACCCACAAGACCTTGAAATCACCTTCAAAATGTTTGGCATCAACAATCAACCCCCCTCCATGTCCATACACCTATGTTTACCCATTTGACCTCCCTTGAACTTGAATGACCATGATGATCTTGATCACTAACAAATACAAACTCGGTCTTAGGGACGGTCAAAGGGGCACCCACCACCAAGATTCAAGAACGTGCGACCCTCGGTCTTCGAGAAAAAAGACGCGTGGTCAGACAGACAGAAACACGACAGGAACAGACAGACCACCGGTTGTTTTGTAAAAGCAGATATAGTCGGCGGGAGTCATAGTCCGGGCTCCATAGACGATAACGGAAGAAAGCGTGAAACTAATGTCGGGCGAAGAGTCAACCTGAATCGAGGAGCCCTTTCTTTACGTTGTAGTCGGACATGATTACGGCTGACTACAGAACTGTCCAATAAAAAAATATTACAATCAAGATTAATTTTTTGGCCAAAACCTTAAGTTTGTCTCAACTAGACGTTAGCTGTTCTTTTAAGAAGGTTCCAGCTTTCATGAGATTTTTAGTTGGTGAAATTTGGGGGTCTGGTTTAAGAGTCATGGTCAATTATCTGAGACACTTGAAAAAGCCGTTGGGCCAGTTTCGGATATCCCGATATCAACTGAGTTGCCAATGAAAATCAAGTTCAAGACATTCTTTATTGAAAATTAAAATAAAAAATAAGCATAACGTGCTGCTTCTTGTGATATAAATTGTAACTTTCTAATGTCTCATTTGCCAATAAAATACATGTAGCACTGGGAAATTCAATTCCAAATAGTCTTGCTGTCTCAGCCTTACTCCAGATTTCAGCAGAAGGTAGAACTATAAAAACACCCTTGTTGAAAGTGAATGAGGCCTTTGAATACCAACCATCCTTTCAATTTTTGTTCTTTGTTCAACACTAGTGTCTTCATTATGAGCTATTATGTTCATCCCCGACATCTTGGAGGCAGTGGGGAAAAGTAGAAGGGTAAATTGGCCTTCCACATAAGAGCGTAGTCTGCATATTTATCCCCCAACAGAGACTTGTGGCTGTTCCATTAGTTTCAGTAGTCAAATTCCCAAATGTACAGAATGCTATTCTGATAAATGTCCCTGACGAGGGAGGTCTCTCCCCCATTTCCACCCATAAATTTCTGGAGCTTCACTGTTTTAAAAAATAATATATTGGTTAGTTTAATGCATGCTAATACATTCACACTGGTCTGTACAATATTCTTTTGTTTTTAAACAAGATTTTAATCCCACAATGATGCGACACGCCTTATACCGTAGTTTCTGAGCTTCAAGTAAAGTAAAACTGGCCAAGTGGTTATTTCATCCTTTGTATTCAATTGACATATCTCCGGTTAGGGGCCATCAAAATTGGATGGAATAAAAACGAGAATTTAGCTTAGGATCTGGTCTAACAAATAAAGTCAAAATATATCTCAGATATGGACAGTATATATTTTAATAATTTTTAGTTTAATTGTATAGTTTTTATTGGGACAGTCTATATATTATTACTTCTACACCGGTATTAATACAATAGATCATTTGGCTTTGCGTATAAGAAGATTGGAATTAGCAGGGGACTGTAGTTAAAGAGTGTGCGCTTCCGCATAAAATTGTGAATTTTTGCACACTAGTACTTTAGGCATAACATTGATAATCCATAAAATTGATGGAAGTACTTGCCAAGGGGTTTCAAGATTATACAGGGGTCAAAAGCTTACAATGATCCGATCGTGTTGAAAAGTACACCATATGTTTGTCTTGTTACAAGGATTCCAAAAAAGTATAGTTTACCATATATATGGCTTATAGTTTCGGAGTTATGGGGTAAAAACTGTAAAAATAGTGAAAAAGTAAATTTTGGTGTGTACATGGGTCAAAAGGTAAAAGTTGCTTTGATTCAGGTAATGTGTGGTGCAAATTGTTTCCCTAGCTTCAAGCATTAAAATAAGGAATAGTTTGCCTCATCTGTTATGCTTCGTTTTCACGTTATTCAACAAAATAGGTCACAGGTCAATAGAATCCAATAGCTGCCAATAGCTGTTGACTTTATTCGCCATTTTGGTTAATAACCAAACACTTAAGATAGCCAAAAACTATTCCTATATTTCATTCTAGGAGCTGAACTAACAACTTGAGCCACTTTTTACAAAAATTGGAGCAACTTTTAATTTTTGACTCCTTTTTTTTTTGAAACCAAAATTGACTTTTCCCAATTTTTACAGTTTTTACCCCATAATTCCCAAACTCTAAGCCATAGGTAGTATAAACTATACCTTTTTGGAATCCTTGTAAAGACAAACATCATTGTGTGCTTTTCAACACAATCAGAAGGTTTTAATTTTTTTACCCCTGTGTAACCTTGAACTCCAAGCTGGGAACATGAAAGGGGTGATTATCAATGCATAAAGTACTTGTGTACCAAAATTCACAGTTTTATCCAGATTTGTACACTCACATGAGATCTGTGCACTACAGTCTCCCACTAAATATTCCTAGTCAGCTTTTCATTCAGAATTTCTCAAATTCCCATTCATAATCCAACTTAGGGTCCAATTAGGGTCCAATGAAAACCTATTATGCGACCATATTGCCCATTTGCAGTATAATTAAACGTGCTACTTTTGATTAAAAGTAGAAAGAAAGAGATGGAGGTAGAAAGAGATGGAGAGTGAACAAGTCCAATCTATTGTACCATGTTGGTTGTAATCAATACAGTTGTGAATAGATGAGTGTGGCAATCTCCAGCTGGGTTTATTAACAGAAGCCCTATATATCTTCAAACAAAAGCACCTCTTTAATCGTGTTAAAATTGCTGTTTAGTATAATTAGATTACGACTTCGCAGGCTCGCCCCATTGTTCAGTGTTAGAGTCAGCTTTGGCGAGCTCTTTTATTGCAATATATGCATGGTAATACTTTTGGGAGTTGTAAACGGAGTTTAGCATTTACTGTCGAAGAGCAAAAATTATGCTTTTCTGAATTACTTCCGGTAATACATCTCTGATCATTTCACAAATGGCCTAACTTGGCCCAATAAAAAATGTATTCAACGGTTCAGACCAATATTTATCTTCCACATTTTTATACTCAAAACTCTCGCATCCCCCGGAAATATAAAAAAATGGGCTAAATCGGAAAATATACTTGTAAAATGCACTGATAATTTGATAGCCAATATTCAAGTATGGATTGGATTTCGTAGAATTGATCACAAGAGACGTTACAATTCGACAAAAGGTGATAAAAGTGATATTTTGCTAAAGGGTGCAATGGAAAATATAGTTGTTTTTTACTAGTCTTCCAATTACAGGTCACCAGCGGTTAAATTCTGTATATGACGAAGTGAAGAGGCAATGATCAGTCCTACCCGATAAGTCTGATCATGGAAGAAAGAGATAAGAAGGAACAACATCGACCCACTTGGCTTTTGAACGATCTATCTGCCACCCCATAATTGCAATTGTTATTCATATTCTCTCAAGTGGCCCTTCGAGGATAATCCTATTCAGAATTTTTCGCTCGAGAAAAATTCTCAGTTCGTGGATGTTCTTTGATTGTTGACAGATTCGGGTTCATCGGGAATCAAGCGAATGAGCACGCGATGAATGCTGCGAGGAAAATACTGAACCGCTCAAATAATGGGGGGTTCTTGGATTTTCGTCGTTCCGAAAAAAAATCTCATGCAAATTACCTTCAATCAATTTTTATTCATATCATTTGTATGTGTTCATCATAGAATAGCCTACAGCAAGAACAATATGATAAATAATATATAAATAGTGAATTACAGTCAAAAAAGTAATTGTTACCATATTAATCAAAAAATATTTTCATACATGTTAAGATTGGTTATAAGACATTATAAGTGTGTTGTAATTTCAAAAGAGTATATAACTGGGATAATACTAGTAGAAAGATTATTTACAAAAAAGCCACAGTAAGGAGTCATATTATGCTGTACCGTATGTGTATATTTCACTGAAACTATTATAATTTCACCAAAAGCTGGTCCATTAGGGGCAGGGTTTATTTAACTGAAACATTGGTCCTGTTGGAAGTCACTTTCAGAACCCCTTTAACGAGCATGGGTGCCAACGGAAATCCAAGACGCCCCCCACCCGATCACACTTTCAAATTTAGTCCAAAATCTTTCATCCTTTATTTTTCACAAATGGGCAGTTTGGAATTAAAACGGAATTCATAACGATGTTACTTAAACTTTTATATAAGCAAACAACAATACACACGGAGGAACAGCGGAATGTTTAATATGAAATATTACGTTTACACTTTCGTGTTCGGACATAAGACTTTTCAAACAAATTCTAACATCATGATGCTCGCCGATCATCGATGCGGCAGACAGAGGGATTATGATCAAAGGGGTTCACGTTGAATCCTTCGTTTGTGCTGGTGAATGGGATTAAACAGATTAAAATCGGATGTGGGACGTCGTTGAGGTTCCTTCTATCTCTTTCTTCCATGGTCTGATAATCTACATTAACATCAAAAGCATGTTTCCACGTTCTATCTATTGATTTCAACAATCCGCTAATGTAGATGGAAAGGATTTTATTTTGGCGTCCACTCTCCATCTCTTTCTCCTCCAATGCTGTAACAATCTCATGCCGCTTCAAAATTAATATCAAAATTTCAAGGTCCGTTGCTGGTTGGTTTTAGAGTTTATGGTTCAGTTCTTCTCGCAGCAGCATTATTGCGATGCTGTCCTGTTCGTTGACGATCATGTCTCTCTCCTTGGACTTCTTAGGAACTTTGCCAGCTCCAGAGATTTTTTCTATGTTCTCCTTGATTGCCATCTACTGGAAACCCTACACTACATTGACGGAAACGTTTATACCCATTCGAGAACGATTGTCCTTTACTCCTAAGAGTTCTTCAAGTAGCTTAGAATAGCCACATTGTAGGAGTAATATGCCCCAATGCCATTATTTGGGAAGTGCGCTTTAACCAAATTCATATATGCATTATGATGGGAGACCGGTGGTATAGGTCACTTAATTCTTCAGACAATACAAATGAAGTGAATTGTTTCAGGTGCGTTTTAGGCATTACATGTGAAAAATTAATTAAATGTAGGACTGATGTGTGCCCAAATCCAGAAGAATGACATGTACCATGTTTCTATGCTATTGGTAGCCCGTGGACAAAGTAGTTGCATCAATTTAGGAAATAGTAAGTGTTTGGTTATTTTTTTCACAGTTCTTCTTGTTTGTCACCATATGTTCAAAATAAAGACCCCCAACAAAGTAACGCAGCATGTCTAAATACCCCTAAGTACAAACATTTGGTCTATGACACAAAAAAACATGAAATGATATCAATAGTCTGTTTTGCTTCTGCAAATTTTGACACCTTTCTGCTCCCTTGTGATCAATCTCGCCAACACAATGTCATTTTACGAAATGTGTCACATTTTGAAAGTTGCAACTGAAGACATTATTAAAAGGTTACACATACACAACCATGCATCAAGCCATGAATTAAGTGACACACACTTCACGGGAGGAATGCGGTCTTTCATTGATGGCAACTCAATATTGCTAACCTTTTATTGCAACTTTAAAAAGGAGAGATTTTCTTATAAGGGTATTGTGTTGGCGATATTGATCGCAATGGGGCAAGAAGGGTATCCAAAATTTGAGGAAAGAAAAAAAAACGAACTATTGCTATAATTTTATGTTTTATGCAAAGACCAATGGTTTTTAACATATTGGGAGTATTAGACATGCGGCGTTAATTTTTGGGGGTTCTTAGATTAAATGTAGCGTAATGGGTCGTTACATATCAATTTGGTTGTTCACCGGAATGACACAGTGCCTAGATGATCATACATCCGCTAGACCCAACTCAAGTATGGCTGAGATTGAAGACAGTCGAGACATCCTTTCAGGGGCGTACCAGGGGGGGCCGAGGGCCGAGGGGGGCCAGCTGCCCCCCGGACACCAAAAAATCGGGAAAAATCGGGAAGGAAAAAAAGGGGAGGAAGAAGAGAAAAAGAGAAAGAAAAGAGGGAAAGAGAAGAAGAAAGGGGGAAAAAGAGAGGGAAGAAGCGGAAAAAAAAGAAAGAGGGAAGAAGAAAGGGAAGGGTGAAGGCTGCCCCGGCTGGGTCTACTGGCGAGCATAGCGAGCCAGAAAAATTGGCGCTGGAAAAATCGGGAAACTTCAAGAGTCTTGCCCCCCCCACGGAGGGCTCAGGGTCTGGTTACGCCCCTGCATCCTTCATTCCATTTGGTACAAGGGGGCAGATCTGTCAGTGACGATGAAATGGCTCATTATGCCAAACAGCTATGAATCACTGACGCAATCTACGTTGTTAATAGACGAAATTTGCTGGCGTACTAGTGCAGGGACTTGAAACCATAAAGTTGAACCCAGTGATGAATTTAGAACATACCTTTTAAAGGTCTAGATAATTTATGGGTACTCCTTATCACAAAAAAACTGATTTTGCAATTTTCAGAGGTTGTGCGAAAATTTCAGAGATGCGCCAAAACATCATGAAATGGCCGCAATGCGTGGTATTTGAACCGATATCATCAATAACACTAAGTCATTTATGACCATATACCATACAATGTAACAGTTGCCAATAAAGGACCCAAACAAAGTAAAAAGCGCATGTCTAAATACTACCATCGGTTAAAAAACCATGGTCTTGCATAAAAACATAAAATCGATATCAAAGTTCGTTTTCTTCCGCAAATTTTGATACCCTTCTTACCATTGCGATCAATATCGCCAAACACAATACCCCTTATAAGACAAATCTCTCCCTTTTTAAAAGTTGCAATAAAGTATGCAATATATTGCCATTCAAAATGAAACGGACCGCAATTCTTCCGTGCAGTGTGTGCATTAATGCATGGCTTGATGGCATGGTTGTGTATTGTAACCTTGTAATATGGCTTCAGTTGCAACTTTCAAATGTGACACATTTTCGTTAAATTAAAATGGACATGGGGTTGGCGATATGATCACAATGGAGAAAGAAAGGTGTCAAATGGCAGACAAAACAGGACTAGGTGATTATCATTTCATGTTTTTGTGCATAGACAAATGGTTTGTACTTATGGGGGTATGTAGCAACATGCTTGCGTACTTTTTGGGGTACTTAGTATATAGTTCATAAAATATAGCTAAAACAAGTATAGGAATTGATTAAGTAAGCAAAAAAGGCCGTTTATGGAGGGTAACGTTTCTTTCTGAGACACCTGTAGAGTGAGCTAAGATAGAAACGGAGACAGCAGTGAAGGCTAAAATAACTAGAACCAAGGCAAAACAACAACAACGTAAGAAAGGCACTCTAAGAAATTGAATTATAAGCGCAAGAAAGACTACACAACACTTGTAGTCAGGGGGCACACGTAAACTACTTCAGAAGTTTTGCCAAGTATGATATTTACAGGACCTTGTTATGGAACCATAGGAGTGATTTCAACTTGTGTCTAATTCTCAGTGACGAGTTTCATCATTGAGGGGCTTTTTTCAAAATGGCCACCAAAAATGGTAAAAAAGATATAAAAAAGTAAAAATAGTTAACAGTTGTATAAAGGCTCAGAAAAATTGAATGTCTGTTTTTTTAAAATTATGAAATTATTGATTAACTAATATTCAGTTGTTTTCAAACCCGCCTAATATTAAATTTGAATGACCGGTTTATCATTGAGGGCGTGCTTTCAAAATGGCGCCAAAATGATTAAAGAACCTATTAAGAATAAGGGTAAATAATGTGGACTGAGAATATATCTTAAGGTTATTTCGCTTATATCAAATCTCAGTCAAAGTTGGACAAATTGATAGGGAAAAATACTTGTTCAAATGAATAGTCATGATTTGGGAACGCCAAATTCCTGGTAAGGACTTCCATGTTAGCTTGATACAGAGGTTTGAACGGGGCTCAGCTAGGAGGCGCAGGGCCCGGTTCAAGTCCATGCTGTGACAAGCGATTCTGGGAGGACACTCGTGAAACATCTTCTTCAAGAGGTCATTCAGGACAGGTGAGTTAGACACGGTAGATCCCACTGAGAAGCCATGATGGAAAGAAGCTGCGACAGTGCGACAGGCTCTCATGGAGTGTGCGCTGGTCCCTAGTTGCTGGAAACCCCATGTGAGGAACTATGCTACGTGTCCCCAAAGAGGGCCTGTTAAGGAAGTGACTATGTTGGTTTGGCACCATGTGGTACTTCTGAAATGGGAAAATTGTACGACTTTCTTGTTTGAAGGATGCATTGGCCTTTTCCTGCAAGGGCAGCGCCTCTTCAAAAAGCGTTTTGCCGTTGTAGGATTCTGATTTTCTTTTCTGAAAGTCACCAGTACATTCAGGTGAAGGTCTGAATGGTCGCTAGAGGAACTTGAGTCTTGCCCGGGTTCATCAAGCGGTCTCTCCTCATCGCGAGGTTTTCGAGGTTTTAAACGGTCTGCCACTGTGAGAGGAAGTTCTTTCGGGAACCACATCTGTCGGGACGGTTTGTGGGCTATTAGAAGCATGTTGCACCCGCTGGCTCTCGAGAGCTTTCCCAGCACCCTGGGTATCATCGCTATCGGGAACGCATATGACGAAATCCTGTCCCCACCTGATCGTCATTGCATCAATGGCGAACGCCATCTGGTCCCCTCCCACCAGGATAGTATTCGGGAGCCGTTGTTCCCCGCAGCTGCAAAAGGTGGATTAAGGCCACTCGAGTCTGTGAGACCAACACTTTGCACACCGTCGGGTTTGAGGGGCCATTCCACCGACAAGCCCTACTTGGTCGGGGGCATGGATGGTTGTTTCCTTCCCTTCTTTCTCGGCAAGGGAACCCGCTAAATTTTCTACTCCCTGAAACGAGACGGACTGCCTGGATTTTGATCCTGTTCCTGTGGCGCCGGCACCATAATATCAGCAGCTTTATTTGTCTGTTGGAAAATAGGGTCATCCTGTGGGTACATCCTAGGGGCCCCGTTCCCCAAACCTCTTGCGTACCCTCGTGTATAATAACTCCATGCGGATATCATACATTACAGGACCTTTTCATCCAGTTACAAGAGTGCTTTGGACCAATTGTTCCACTCGGCATAGACATAGTATGCAAGTAGATTTTACGACTGAGTTTCGGGAACGGAACTTGTCTATATAAGTCACTACCGTGATGTTGTTGCAACGTAGGGTGGTCGTCGTTTTCTTGACCTGGAAGTAGGCGCCGGTATGCCAGGCCGACCGCCACAGCTCCATCAGGTTGATTTGATGCTTTTGCAGCATGGCTTGAGTCCCAAGACACTGCCAATCACCTGCCTTCCCAGTGGGCTCAACAACCCGTCCTTGGACGTGTCTATTTTGGGCGTGGAAGCGGATCGCCCGGGGTGACTGACCTTAGGGAGAGAATGTCTGTAACCCTTCGACATCCGGTCTCTCTTGGGGGGCTGAACTTGTTTAGAACGTGAGCTGTAGGCATCTCCACGTAGGGGCATTGGGGGACTGTTTGAGCTGGCGAAAGGCCAAGAATCCGTAAACCCAGTTTTTGCTGGAGCCGTCCTGGCCGGGGAAAGGTAAAACGGTCCGCCACCGTGAGAGGAAATACTTTCGGGAACCACATCTGTGTGTGCCCTAATTAGAAGCATGGTGGTACCGCTGGATCTCGAAGAGCTTCTCCGCCACCCTGGTATCGTCGCTATCGGGGAACACATATGCCGAGATCCTGTTCCAGCTGATCGTCAATTGCGTCCATGGCGAACGCTATCTGGTCCGCTCCCCAGGAAGAGTATGTCGGGAGCTGGTTGTTCCCGGCCGATGAAAAAAGAGGCCGATTAGAGGTCGCTGGATCTTGGTTTGCCGAGGTGCCATTGGACCAAGTCAGGCTTGCGGGGTACCTCCCTGCTGTTTATATAAGTCACTACTGTGAGGTTATTGCAGCGTAGGCCATCGTCTTATCCTTGACCTTGGGAAGTAGGCGCCGTATTGCCAGATGTGATGCTTAGCATGGCTGGAGTCCAGACATTGCCATTGCCATATTCGAAGTGGGCCCGCCCCGGGTGAATGTTGTGAGGCTGCATCCACCATCTGAGGACGTGGTGGACATTTGAAGAGACTCTATCCCTAGTCTCTCTATATCCAGTCTCTCTTGGGGCTGAACTTTGATAGAGAGTGAAGTTTTTGTATTTAATCTCGGACTGCTGCGAGGCTGGCTTTAAGGCCAAGAGCCGTAGCCACTTTTGGCTGAGCCGGGCTGGCCTGGCGAGAGGTCCCATCGCAGAGGACGATGGTTGTTGCTCTCTCTGCTGTCGGGAACCCTGCCCCTGCCGAAGTCTATGACCGAGCCACGGCACTGCAAGGTTTTGGGATGGTTGGTGGGCTGACTCCTCCCATTTTGATGATTAGTCCATGGGCGCTGACCGCTGCAGGTCCTCCAGATTTGAAAGCGAATGGCCTCGGGGAAGAGGGCATTGAATCAGCCAATCGTCGAGATAAATGGAGATGAACATTTTTCTTGGTCACTGCCGAGCTCGGCAATCACCGTAGGCTAATCCTTATAAGAATCTTGGGGTCATGGAATAGCCTAAGTCCGTCAGGCTCTTAAGAAATGGGAAGGTCTCACTGTTGATGTAAAAACCGAGCGATTTTCTGTCTGAATTATGGATGGCCAAGTGTAGGTATGCATCCTTTAAGTCCATTGTTGCGCTCCCGCACCCCTGTCTAGTTCGGTTAGGTAGGTCCGCTAGGGATTCCATGTTGGAAAGGTATGGGTCCGTAATGGTACGGTTAAGCAAGCCTGGGGTTTAGTATGTGGCGCCATTCGCCCGACTTCGCCGTGGAAGATGTTGAAAAAATAAACTTACCCTTGCTTGGGGGGAAAGTTGCAAAGGACTTCTTTTAAGGCCCTCGTCAAATTCATATATTTTAAGAATTTATGATCCCTTAAACCGATAGTGGCCTTAAGCCCAAAGTATATTGTAAAATTTTGCATTGGGCTTGTAATAAAAGACCAATTTTAGCACCAAAAATCATTACACATGATATGGGGCATTCCTTAAAGGATTTCTTTGAAAAATATGTCATTTGTGCGGCCATTTTGACAAAAAGCGCCCTCTCCAGTTAAAAAAATAAGATGAGAGTTAGACAACAAGTTGGCAGTTATTCATTGTGGTGTTATGAAACATGAAAGTAAACCAAACTTGGCAAACCTTCTGAAGTAATACCAACAGGATGACATGTGCCCCCTGACAATTGACTCTGTCATCTTTAACCGTATCACAGTATTGATTTAGGCTGCGGTCGGGAGTGGAGGTAGCAAATGATCTTCCAGGACGAATTGGCAAACGCAATGATTGAAGTTAAATGACCCATTCATCATATCAAACGTATTAGGTCCAAAGATAACCCAAAAAACTTTCTTTTCGTACTAGTTGAAAGTGCGTAATTTTTAAAATAATTCAAAAGAACCGTGGTCCGGGAACCCTAGGTCGCCTGCCGTGCCGCGCCATCGACTGCAGCATGAAAGTCAACAACTTCTTGGACACAACCTCAACTTGGAACACGTTCCAAAAACCCGGCGAACATCTGCAAGAACCTATTCCAGCTTCCAAAGCGGACGAAATTTTATGTAGTCATACGATTACGTTGACCACGCATCAGCATTCTACAACGACGCCCTGAAGTCCAGTGGATACAGCGAGGATACTCGCCAGCACACGAACCGCGCAAAGGACGACCCGCAAAAGTAAACGTTTCCCTAACAACTGACGATTATTCTCATTGTTTATCGACCAAACATTTCCCAGGGGTCCCAGCCGGATCCAACATATTCAAAGATTTCAGCATTCAAACGGAACACCGGCAGATAGCCTACAGCTGAATCAAAACCCACAATCAAGAACAAGATCGCCGCAAAGGATAATCAACCTACACAACAGGGATGCAACCCCGCAACAAGGACATGTGTCCACTAAAGGAAACCTGTTTTAGAAGCATAACATAATTTTTTTAGCCAATGAAAAAACTCTTCCACCAAAGTTTAACATCAGACTGACGGAACCGCCTTTCAAGACTAGATTCAAATCAAGTCTGACAATCATCACTAACCGACACACGCAGACTACTCACCAGCGCCCCGAATGATATAGTTCCCGAAACAATGTACTTACAAGTACTTACTACTTCCATTGGGAATTAATAATTACTTGGACAGGAATAGCCACCTCATGTAAATCCAACAATCTACGCGAAGGTTCGGCGCTTTTCAACCAATTACGCATTCGCGAAAGAGGTGCGAATGTTTCCTCCCGGTCACGCAGTCCACGCTAGCGTGTGTTTGGTTCTGTCCAACAAATTATTAACCAGACTGTAATCAACCTAGGAAACTACGACACCATATCTCTCCACCGTTCGCGACGTGGGTTGTGTGTGGTGTGCGCTCGCGCGTGGGTGGTGCGATCCTCTGAGCCCTCAACAACTGACAAAACGTTACAATAACACACTAGTTTTATCTAAGCGTAACAAAGCCTAGACAGCAAATCTATATCCTCGAAAAGAAAATGGAAAATTAATGGTGTTAACACGTGAACTTTAGGCAAGTTTCTAAAGTTATTTAGTTGCCAGTTAATTTAGGGACGAATTCAATAACTCAACTGGCGGGGTTTTCCGGATCTGCCCGGAATCCCGCGCGGTTAATTAATTCATTGAGTTTGCTGGATTTCTTAATCGGATTAAGGATTCAAAGATTGAGCGGATGTAAGAGGGAGGTCTCCTTTTTTTTTTAACATACCCATTTTTCGATTGCAAATTTTTCTTGACTTTACTATAGTTAAATCATGCATGTTGTCTATTATATTGTAGCCCATGTTGACAATTTTTTAAAAATGGAATATTGATCTTGTTGCCATGGTAACTGAACCGGGCCTCTGATTGGCTAAAAACGAGAACTAACGTAACTCCTTACCAGTAACTTGGGCATATTCTACCCATACTTGGGTAGAAGGGTGCATGGGTACAATGCGGAGAAACCATGGAGCCGGATTTTTTTATATGGTTGCCTATTCAAAATGCAGCCCTAATAAAAAAATTAAATTTTCTGTGCCAAAGTTTCATTTGAATACGATCTTTAGTTTTTGAGTTTCGTTCGTTCCCGTTTCATCATAAAATCCCCCAATTTTCACCATTGAGATATTGAGTCCGAACATTAATCGAAATCATAACAATGCAAAAAACTATTAATTAGGCCCTAAACTTGGAAGAATTGTTCATTTTATTTTAAATATAAATTATTATGTTTTTGAGTGCATTTCGGTGCACATAGGGGATGATCGACTGTGGTTATGTTATTTTTAAAATATCGCTTAATATCACTACTGGGTGAGTGATAATAAGAAATACCATACGAATGCTGTCGATGCGAAAATTTCGAGTTTGGATTGATGCAATAATGAACTTATTTAATGTTTTAAATAATTAATTTTGAAAAAGCTACAAAACAATAATAAAATAACCATATTAAAAAAAAAAAATATATTTGCTTAAAAATCATAGGGTGAGCGCACGTTTTCATACAATGTATACAAAAACGCATGGAACGTGTGCTTTTAATCGAGCAGTCTTAATGGCAGTAGAACTCATTCTTCATTTGGAAAACATTGACCCCCCCCCTAAAAACCCCTGGAACCGGTGTAGAAGTAATCATAGTCCGGCTACAACGATAAAAACTAAGAGAACCACCTCGATTTAGTCCGACTCCTCACGCACATTAGTATCATCACGCTTTATTCCGTTATCGTCTAATGAGCCTGGACTGTGGCTCCGCCGGACTATGTCTGCTTTTCACACCGCAGAACGGGAAAACGCCGCCGGTGAGTAATTATTTGGTCCCTTAAGATTGCGGCAAGGAAACATTTGTGTCCAGAATGACTATATGAAGTTTTTGATAGTACCTTACGATGATTTCGCCAACCTCTCTCTGACTCGATACAGTCTCAGGGACATACTGGATATCGCGACTACGAATATCGTGATTTAAATGACGCTATCCACATCGCTTCCCAACCCGGGGGTCGCGACAGACACGCTTGTAAACAAAACAGGAGGCTCAGGTTTTTTTCTGAGTCTACTGTTGCATCATAATAGTTTTAAGAGGAGCAATCCAGGTGGTAACCTGCATGGTCACAAAGAAGAAAACGATGAGAGCGCTCATGGCAAGGTAATGCGAGAGAACACTTGCAGAGGCGGACTGGGTAGTCAATCCGGCTCGCGGGAAAATGGACTTG